>UESW01003913.1:995933-1117169 GCA_900491605.1 Calamus simplicifolius | reverse complement strand
AAACAAACAAGAAAGTTCTAATAAACCTTTCTCCGTTCATTACAAGAGGGGAAAACCAAAGAAAAAATACATTAGCCCTCACAAGGGCTTGCTACCTTCTCCGAACGCTGCTGAACTCTCCCCACGCCGTGGAGCCGAATCAGCCAATTGTTGCCAAAGGGACGCCACCTCCCGCTCTAGCCTACTGTTGACTTGACAAAGGAGCTCGATCTCTCTTGCCGAGACAACCATGTGTTGCTCAGCCATTCTCTGGACTTGGTCACGGTCCGCGAGTAGCGATGCCAGAACCTCCCCGTCCACAGTTATCGTGGTATGCCCCGGTAAGGCACCCCAAAGCTGCCAACAATGCTGCTTGGCATCCCAGTTGACCTCCCTCCATTCTCGAAAGCCATCCTGTTACTGTAAGCTTAGACAGGCCAACAGGAGATCGGCAGAGGAATTGGTTAACAATGGCGTACCACCCACCGGTATTTAAATTACCTCGGGCGAGCGTCCCGATCACCCGAACCGTCGGTTCCAATGCCACTACTATAAAACCTTGCCACACGTCATCGCTTCCGTGGTCGCTTGCGGGAAGCGAGGAATCGCTCCCCCTTTACCGAAAAGGATAAATAAATGACGGCACGCTGGTAAACACCCTCCTTCTTAGGACCAAACTCCCTTTGGGAAGCGCGCCCACCTCTTCGCCTTGCGCGGGCGAGTTACCCAACTTCGGCTCTAACCAGGATACCTCTGCAATCCTTGGCCATCACCTGCCGAGCTATCTTATCTCTCGGCCTAAGCCGAGCTATCACATCGCTCGGCTTCATCAAAGCTATCCCTATACCTCGGCCTCGACCAAGACATTTATGTAATTCGAACTAAGTCGGCCGAAGGATGCGAACAAGTCGTAACTTGTTCGCAGTCGAAAGGAAGTCTACAACAAAAAGATTGGCTAAAATGGCAAGCAAATGGGGGCCGAGGGCCCGTTCATTGGAAACTTCAGACCAAACTACATGTCTAAAAAAGCAAAAGTACACAAATAACTCTCAAGGGTCAGGAGCTGGATCAGTTCCGGCAGTGCCCTCAACAACGCTCGAAGAAGCCTGGCTCGTTTCGCCCACTTCGAAGGTTGTCATTTCCTCGGATGAATTTGAAGCGTCCTTCAGGGGCCGCGGCCTCACTGGCATCCAGGACAGCGTCGAGGTCAACGTCTGAAACATCGTCATATTCGGCCTCTTCAACCCCTGGGGTACAAGCCTTAGATGTTTCAACATCCAAGAAAGAGAGGTCCCATTATGGATGCTCCTTGGATATTTTATTTCGAACATCCTCCACACCAAGCTGGAAGGCATCGGCACAAATTACATCTTGCTCGCCCCTGAGTAGAGCGAGCCGCATCTCAGCTTCAGCAGCTTGGTTTCGAAGTAGGGTGACCTGCCCCTCGGTTTCAGCAGTTTGACTCCGCAGTAAGGCAATCTGCTCCTCGGTCTCAGCGACCCACCTTTCGAGCTCTGAGCTCCTCCCTCGGCTGGATGCCAATTCCTCTTGCAGAGTTCTGTCCGGCTCCGATTCTCTAGCTCCACCTTCTTCATCTGCAAAAATAGAATTAGCCGGTGCCACGGTGAGCCAGCAAGGGAAGCCAAAAAGGGGTAGTACCATACCTCCTCCTCCTGACAAGATAACTTCTTGGTCAACTCCTTGACCTCGTCAAAAGCCCTTAATTTATCAGCCTTAACCGCTCGATTATGCCCTTGAGATCACTGATCTTCGACTGCCTACTATCAGCTTCTCTCCAGGCTTGGGAGAGCTCGCTATCGAGTTGGGTTAACTTTTCCTGGTCCCATTTGATCTTGTCATCCTGTCAGCTATACCACGGTTGAGTTGCCGTACCTTCTCCTCCAGCTCGCCAAGCATTTTGTTCAGGCGATTTCTCTCCTCGACGGCCTCTCTCCTCTGCCTGCCTAGGCTTTCACTAAACTATTTCTTGACAGTCTCCATTTCTCCAGCATGCCTAGACTTGATCTGCGATAACTCCAGGCATGCGTCATCGTACCTCGCCAGGAGCCCTCGTAGCTCTTTAACTTCGAGCCTCAGCTTGGATGCGTCATCTAGGGCGGCCTGATGCAACACCCTCATCTTCGCCAAATTCTCGTTGGCGGTACCCAGAGCTTGTTCAAATGTATCAGACGCCTCCGCTCGCGATCGAAGCTCAGCGCTGCGCCTGGGACTGGCCCTGTCGCTAGGTTCAAGCACCAGCACAGTGCCCTGGTGATCAAGGCACTCTGCAGAATGAAGCACAAGTGAGAAGAGCGCGACCAAGCTAACCAGAAAGCACTCACTATTTGGGAATAATAACTCACCCGAGAGATGTAGGATCTGGCTAGCCCCATGAGGGTGGAATTGTTGATCTCGGGAAGAAGATGGGCTTCGTCACCACATTCTGCTGGCCAAACGTGGCATCAACCAGGTCTAGGTCTGCAAACTCATTCGTCAAGGGACCCGCACCCGGGTACAGTGCTGACCTCATTAGGGCAGCAAACGTGCCTCGATGGTCGATTCTGAGCTACCGGGCTGACCGTCCCATCCGAAGGATCGGTCCGATGACCTCCGACTGAGAAGCCTTTGACCTCCCGGCCTCCCTCAGTAGAATTCTAACCTGGGATTCCTCGGATAACTCGGCCAGCCCAGGCGCCAGTTTTCCCAAAACTTTGGTGGAAGAAGCTTCGGCTGCAAGACCTTTACCTTGCTCTCTCCCCTTGTTTGAGCTCCTTCCCTCATCATGGGCACCTGCTCCTCCCCCGCAAGCTCCACCAATGCCTCGGTCTGTTCATCAATCTCCCCAACCACTCCAGGAGGAAGTTCTCCAGCCGTAGGCTCCTTTTGAGCCTCCACTACAGTCGGCCCAATGTCGCCCCCCTAAATCCCTCCTGTCCTCCTGCCAAGGCCAGAGGCATTTCCTCGCTCGGAGGAGGGCCCTCAGAGGCACGACCCCCCGTGCCAGCCCTTGGCTCACCTTCAAAAGAAGAGGCTCCCAACAAGCCAACGGAGTTTCATATGGGCTGTCTACTATTTCCACCACTAGAGGATAGGGGACCTCAGCAGTCCTCTTTGTATCCTCCTCTGCTTTTAGCGCTTCCGCCGCGACTGCTTCAACCTCTGGCGAGCGCTCCTCGGAAAAATGAGCCGTCTTCTCGGGCTTGCGTTTCTTCCCTCCGCTGCTCTCCCTTGGGCGCTTGCTAAACCCTTTCTTGATACGGCCCGATAGTTCAGACTTCTTGGCTGCGGGAACAGAGAGCAAGCGGTCAGACCGAGACATATTTGCTCAAGAAATCAATGGAAAAAGAAAAAACTTACTATGCGGGTCAAGGGGGCTAAGGCGGCGAAAAGAGCCTCCTCCGATAGTAAATCGTTGGCCGAAAAGTCCTACCGTCACGAAACCTGTCCTCCTTCTCCTGCTCAGATAGAATCGGATGTGCTTCCATCTCGAACAAAGTTTTCCCATCCCCGGAAAGTCGGAGCCAATGTTCCCTTGGCAATGAAAAACCGGACCTTCCACTCCTTTATAGACAATGGCTTATCCGTTATCGTCTTGAATGACCTCCGAGGTCCAATGTAAGGCCATTCTGATTTCCTCCCAGGCATCAGATAATAACAGGCGCGAAAGAGAGGAAGAGTTTTGTTACCTGAATCCGGCTGCACATCGAGATAAACCCGATGACGTTGCGCCAACTGTTGGGAGCCACCATCGTCGGGCAAATGTTGTAGAATCTCATGATTTCCTTCACCAAGGGGTGAAGGGGAAATCGAAGGCCCGCCTTCAGACTGTCTTCATAAAGAAAGACCCCGTGCTTCAGATCTTGCGAAACCCTATGCTCGGGCTCCGGCAATCTCAGAAGGACATCCGGGGAATGCCATACTTTTGGCGTATCCTCCCCAAATCCTCGGCGGCAATCTTCGAAACCATATCGTCAGGGCTCATCATCCTGCTGGCCGAGAGAAGCACCGAGCGAGATTACAGAGGAAGCAGAGAGCAAGATTCTCCAAAGAAGAACGAAAGAGCGCTGCGAACAGGGACGGCACCGTTTTGACTTTGCTTTCCCTCAAAGAAACGCCTTAAGAGAAAGATAGGGCGTCCAAACCAAGACGCCCAGAACCACCATTACGGACGCCGTAAAAACGGGATTTGCTACGTGGCAATTCCCAACCGCCGCCTCAAAGGAGCCTTATGTGATGCCCTGTAAAGGCACATCTCACAAAGGCACAGTGGCCGCGCAGCATTAAATAGGGCATCATTGCATAGGCTGTCAAACCCGGATCCCTCGTTCAAGTCATGCCACCTGGAATTATACTCCCTACGCCCGAACTTACATTTTGAACTAGGGAGTGGGGGGCATGTGTTGAGGGGTAAAATTTTGTGTGTCAATAATCGTGCACATGGCTAGGGCTAGCCTTGATTCATACCCGCTATGCGACACCCGCCCGAGATAAGTCGGCCTCGGTAAGTTGGGGCGCCTTAGCCCCTCGCCGAGCCAAGGACTCCAAGGCGCGAATCATCTCTCGGCCCCAGCCGAGCTATCATCTCTCGGCCCAGCGAGCTATGTCTCTCGGCCCCAGCCGAGCTATATCATCTTCGGCCCAGCCGAGCTATGTCATCTTTCGGCCCCTCTAGCGAGCTATGTCATCTTTCGGTCCCTCTAGCCGATCTCTCCCATCGCTCGGCCTAGCCCGAGCGATATCTACGCCTCTGCGGAATTCGATGGGAGAACCGAATTCATGAGATTCCAAACAGAAATCATATCCGGGAGTGGCCTAGACCCACGAGAGTGGCCTAGGGCCCTTGAGCCTATATCCTTACCAAATCACGAGACATCAACAAGCTCTCCTAGCCGTCGATCCTCTAACCAACAAGATACAAATCTTACCGACCTCATAACAAACTGGATTCAGACCCTAATGACTTTCGGACCCACGACGCCCCAGGGAATCAGGTGATCCTCTATAAATAGAGTCGTCTGTCGACTCCTCAGGTACGCGCGCACTTGCTCATTAGAACCCTCTCTCCTTTTGCCCTATCTTTCGCCATTAGCGCTTTGCTCTGAGCCCTGGAGGGACTCTTCAGCGAGAGCCTTCTCCATTTTTGTTGATTGCTGATCTCACTGATTTGAGCGTCGGAGGGTCTTCCGCAGAGGGCCACCCCCAACGCCTCTCGCGTGAGGACTGTTTTGCAGGTCCACCCAAGCGAGAGCCCACGCTGCAGCCGATCGCGCCCGAGTCGGAGGACAGATTTTGGCAGCAACAAAGACAAATAGCTGTCCTCTGAGGATGCCTTCTTGATCTACATTCAGTAGGAAGCCTAATTTTTCTGATGAAGCCCAAGCTTAAATTTTCTGATGAAGCCACTTTCTATCACTTTGATTTGAATGAATCAAGTCATGCTTGTGCACATGTGCCATATAGAGTAAAGGTTTTGGAGGTCTATGAACCCAATAATTTTCACGGATCATCTCCAAGGTGCTGGTGACCAGATTAAGAAAGGTAACGCTCAAGCTCAATCTTCAAATACCAGAATATGTCCTTTCCAGGATAAAATGGCGAAGGAACCAGACATGTTGGCCTCATAGAACATTTTTAAGGTGCTGGTACAAGAAAGGTAGTGTATAGTTATATCTGAAAAACAAAGATTTTTTATTTTAAAAGAAGAAGAAGAAGAAGAAGAAGAAGGAAAACCTCCTAACAGCTAAGGTTCTTACAAACTTGGACTCCTTAAAAGCATCAAGAAGGGCCGCATGTAAATGAACCATGTACAGATAAACTACATAATGGATCAAATTGCTGTTGGAATTTTTCCATCGTACTGGTTTCCAAGGACATTCACTGGACTGGCTCGAGGTACCCAAAACCACAATAACTGCTGTTATAATGTGATAACAGCCACAATTTTAAACCTTGGACTTGGAATATGTAAATGGCATGCTAATGTGTTCCAGTCCAAAAGCAAGCAGTCTATACACCTTTAAGTTCATGTTATGATGCCATGAAATCGAATTGTGCCTTCTATCGATTCCTAGAAAATAAATCAGTGGCCATCAGGTGGCAGATGCTTTCACTATAGTGATAGTTTGAAGAGTTGGGGAAGATGTAGTAACATCTTTGAATTCAACTGTGGGTAAGCTCTGCATCCAAGCTTAAGATCTTGTGATTTACTGGCTCAACATTAGACTTCCCAATTGGAAATGAAAGCTTTATTCAAGTGTTGTCTTACCAGTCCAATGTTTGCTTCCACTCTACCTGGAAACTGATGGTCAAAGTCATAGAATATATTGATGCTACAAGAGTGTCCTTGCAAAAGATGTAAAATCACCAAGGAAGGCAATGATTGGACAAATGAAGACATTCCCTGAAAGCACATATGTTAGACAAAGGTGGCTTCAGAAATGAGGGTGGAGAGGCCTAGAAAAAGGTTATCCTTAGACATCCTCACAGAAAAGAAAATATTTTGGAAATTTCTTCAAGTTCAATGATTCATGTTTCTCTATTTTGGGAATGGTTTTTAAGCCACAAACTATGTTGTGTGAGATCACATAGGAAGCAGGAAATGACAGTTCACTTAACTCTAGAGGAATGCACTATCTATTAGTTTTCAAATCTTTTTAATCACTGGCTCATATAGGAGTGCTCTGCATGCTTGTATTATCTCCAACTATAAATAGCAAGGTTTCAAATCTCATGGAATAAGACCGTTTCAATTTTTCTTAAGAACAAGATGTGATGCCATCCTGTCCCATCCTAACACTTGGAATAGTAGATGTCGCAAGATGTGTCAATTGAAACATTGGGATGATGACGGAATGGTCCTGTCCCAACACTTGAAACAATAACCCATCTCATCCTACCATCCCACAAAAAGTCCTGTTGGGATTTGAAACCATGATAAGTATTATCTACAATAAATGAAGAGCCAAGGCATGAAAAAAGAAAGTAATTTTAATGCTTAGACGTATTCAAACAAATCAACATACCAAGAAAATCACAAAGCAACATACTACGTTGCCAACATTAATGGATGATGATGACGCCAAATCACCGGCCTCGAGCGTGCGGTCGCCTCCTCCAGCGAGCTCCTCGCGCCTGCAAGCAAGTCCTGGGGGCCGAAGATTCCGGCGGGGACCCTCCGATGCTCAAGTCAGTGGTCTGGGCATCAGCCGTGAGCTTGAGGAAGCTCGAAAGAGAAAGATAGAGATGGCTCCGAGAGAGAGATCTCTCGTTGTGAGCGTTAGGGGTGTCATGAGCGTGTTACCTGGTCGGGAGTCCCTCTTACCCATCTTATAGGCGCTTAAGAGTTTGTCTGGCTTGAGTGGTTGGAGCCTTGTAATGATGACCTTGATGGGTGAAGTGTCAGAGCTGACGTCTGTGAGGCATGGGGTTCAACCACTTTGTCAGAGCATTTAAGGTGATGGCAGCAATGGCAAAGCTTGCTCCTTTTGATATGTGACTGCAGGTCAAGCCCCATCAAGGTCGATGGCTGCAGCCGGCTAGTGGGTCCCGTTCTACCGGAGCAGGGAAAGCAGGGGCCGTCCTCCCGGCTAAGAGGTGCCGGGGCCGCCTGGCTAGGACAGGCCGGGGCCGGCTGGAAGCTAGGAAGATGCCGGGGCCGCCTGGCTGGGATAGGAAGGGGCCGGCTGGAAGACGCCGGGGCCGCCTGGCTGGGGCAGGCCGGGGCCGGCTGGAAGACGCCGGGGCCGCCTGGCTGGGACAAGCTGGGGCTGCCTGGCTGGGACAGGCCGGGGCTGGCTGGAAGATGTCGGGGCCGCCTGGCTGGGCCGGCTGGAAGACGCCGGGGCCGCCTGGCTTGGACAAGCCGGGGCCGGCTAGGCTAGGAAGACGCCGGGGCCGCCTGGCTGGGACAGGCCGGGGCCGGCTGGAAGATGTCGGGGCCGCCTGGCTGGGGCAGGCCGGGCTGGCTGGAAGACGCTGGCAGAGCTTGCTCCTTTTGATATGTGACTGCACGTCAAGTCCCATCAAGGTCGATGGCTGCAGCCGGATGGTGGGTCCCATTCCACCGGAGCAGGGAAAGCAGGGGCCGTCCTCCCCGGCTGAGAGGTGCCGGGGCTGCCTGGCTGGGACAGGCTGGGGCCGGCTGGAAGCTAGGAAGATGCCGGGGCCGCCTGGCAGGGACAGGCCGGGGCCGGTTGGAGGACACTGGGGCCGCTTGGCTGGGGCAGGCCGGGGCCGGCTGGAAGACGCCGGGGCCGCCTGGCTGGGACAGGCCGAGGCCGGCTAGGAAGAATCGGGGCCGCCTGGCTGGGACAGGCCGGGGCCGACTGGAAGACGCCGGGGCCACCTGGCTGGGGCAGGCCGGGGCCGCTGAAGACGCCGGGGAGCCTGGCTTGGACAGGCCGGGGCCGGCTAGGCTAGGAAGATGCCGGGGCGGCTAAGCTAGGAAGACGCCGGGCCGCCTGGCTGGGACAGGCCGGGGCTGGCTGGAAGACGCCGGGGCCGCCTGGCTGGGGCAGGCCGGGGCCGGCTGGAAGACGCTGGCAGAGCTTGCTCCTTTTGATATGTGACTGCAGGTCAAGTCCCATCAAGGTCGATAGCTGCAGCCGGCTAGTGGGTCCCATTCCATCGGAGCAGGGAAAGCAGGGGCCGTCCTCCCCGGCTGAGAGGTGCCGGGGCCGCCTGGCTGGGACAGGCCGGGGCCGCTGGAAGCTAGGAAGACGCCGGGCCGCCTGGCTAGGACAGGTCGGGGCCGGCTAGAAGACGCCGGGGCCACCTGGCTGGGCAGGCCGGGGCCGACTGGAAGATGCTGGGGCCGCCTGGCTGGGACAGGCCGGGGCCGGCTAGGAAGACGTCAGGGCCGCCTGGCTAGGACAGGCCGGGGCCGGCTGGAAGATGCCGGGGCCGCGTGGCTGGGGCAGGCCGAGGCCGGCTGGAAGACGCCGGGGCCGCCTGGCTTGGACAGGCCGGGGCCAGCTAGGAATACATCGGGGCCGCCTGGCTGGGATAGGCCGGGGCCGGCTGGAAGACACCAAGGCCGCCTGGCTTGGAAGACGCCAGGGCCGCCTGGCTGGGGTAGGCCGGGGCCGGCTAGGAAGACGCCGGGGCCGCTTGGCTTGGACAGGCCGGGGCCGGCTAGGAAGATGCCGGGGCCGCTGGCTGGGACAGGCCGTTGGGGCTGTTAGCCTTGGAGGCTTGGGGTAGGATGCTGTGAATGGACCCCGAGACCGACGGGGGGCCTCGGGGTAGGATTATGTGAATGGACCTCGAGACCAACGGGGGGCCTCGGGGTAGGATTATGTGAATGCACCCCGAGACCGACGGGGGGCCTCGGGTTAGGATGATGTCCATGCATCCCGAGACCGATGGGGGGCCTCGGGGTAGGATTATGTGAATGGACCCCGAGACCGACGGGGGGCCTCGGGGTAGGATTATGTGAATGCACCCCGAGACCGACGGGGGTCTCGGGGTAGGATGATGTCCATGCACCCCGAGACCGACGGGGGTCTCGGGGTAGGATTATGTGAATGGACCCCGAGACCGATGGGGGGCCTCGGGGTAGGATTATGTGAATGCACCCCGAGACCGACGGGGGTCTCGGGGTAGGATGATGTCCATGCACCCCGAGACCGACGGGGGGTCTTGGGGTAGGATGTTGTTGATGCACCCCGAGACCGACGGGGGGTCTCGGTGGGAGTGGCCCACGTAGCTTGGACGTGGGTGACGAACGTGGAGGTCGAGATGGGCCTTGGAGGTCGAAGCGGGGCTCTGTCAGCTTCCTTCATGGTTCTCTAACGGCGTTGGATCAGCCACATCAGATGCCCCCTCGCCCCTGAGACGTAGCGGGCCTACCCCAGCAAGGCAAAAGGGGCATTACCTCCCAAGTGGCTGATCCTCACTGATGCAGGGCTTCATGCCTGGCTGGCGCAGGGCTTCATGTGCCGACGGGTGTCGGGCTTCATGCCTGGCTGGGTGCAGGGCTCCATGTGCCGACGGGTGTCGGCTTCATGCCTGGCTGGTGCAGGGCTTTAGGTGCCGACGGGTGTCGGGCTTCATGCCTGGCTGGGTGCAGGGCTTCATGTGCCGACGGGTGTCGAGCTTCATGCCTGGCTGGTGCAGGGCTTTAGGTGCCGACGGGCGTCGGCTTCATCCCTGGCTGGGTGTCGGGCTTCATGCCTGGCTGGGTGCAGGGCTTCATGTGCCGATGGGCGTCGGGCTTCATGCCTGGCTGGGTGCAGGGCTTCATGTGCCAACGAGCGTCGGGCTTCATGTGCTGATGGGTGTCGGGCTTTATGCCTGGCTGGGTGCAGGGCTCCATGTGCCGACGGATGTCGGGCTTCATGCCTGGCTGGTGCAGGGCTTTAGGTGCCGATAGGTGTTGGGCTTCATGCCTGGCTGGTGCAGGGCTTTAGGTGCCGACGGGCGTCGGGCTTCATGCCTGGCTGGGTGCATGGCTTCATGTGCCGATGGGCGTCGGGCTTCATGCATGGCTGGGTGCAGGGCTTCATGTGCCGACGGGCGTCAGGCTTCATGCCTGGCTGGGTGCAGGGCTTCATGCGCCGACGGGTGTCGGGCTTCATACCTGGCTGGGTGCAGGGCTTCATGTGCCGACGGGTGTCGGGCTTCATGCCTGGCTGGCGCAGGGCTTCATGTGCCGACGGGTGTCGGGCTTCATGCCTGGCTGGTGCAGGGCTTTAGGTGCCGATAGGTATCGGGCTTCATGCCTGGCTGGGTGCAGGGCTTTGGTGCCGGCGCTTGGGGCCGGTTGGGGCCATCCCTGCTGGACCCGACTTTTGTTGCTGAGAGCCGGTGGTAGACCGCTCTGCCAGTGGTACACTGGGCTTCATGCCTGGCTGGCCCAGGTTTGGTGCCGGCGCTTGGGGCCGGCCGGGGTCGTCCCTGCTGGACCGGGCTTTTGTTGCTGAGAGCCGGTGGTACACCGCTCTGCCAGTGGTACACTGGGCTTCATGCCTGGCTGGCCCAGGGCTTTGGTGCCGACCGGGGTCGGGCTTTATGCCTGGCTGGCCCAGGGCTTTGGTGCTGGCACTTGGGGCCGGCCGGGCCATCCCTGCTGGACCCGGCTTTTGTTGCTGAGAGCCGGTGGTACACCGCTCTGCCAGTGGTACACTGGCCTTCATTCCTGGCTGGCCCAGGGCTTTGGTGCCGACCGGGGTCGGGCTTCATGCCTGGCTGGCCCAGGGCTTTGGTGCCGGCGCTTGGGGCCGGTCGGGGCGTCCTTGCTGGACCCGGGCTTTTGTTGTTGAGAGCCGGTGGTACACCGCTTTGCCGGTGGTACACTGGGCTTCATGCCTGGCTGGCCCAGGGCTTTGGTGCCGACCGGGGTCGGGCTTTATGCCTGGCTGGCCCAGGGCTTTGGTGCCGACCGGGGTCGGGCTTCATGCCTGGCTGGCCAAGGGCTTTGGTGCCGGCACTTGGGGCCGGCCGGGGCCGTCCCTGCTGGATCCGGGCTTTTGTTGCTGAGAGCACCGCTCTGCCAGTGGTACACTGGGCTTCATGCCTGGCTGGCCCAGGGCTTTGGTGCCGACCGGGATCGGGCTTCATGCCTGGATGGCCCAGGGCTTTGGTGCCGGCGCTTGGGGCCGACGGGGCCATCCCTGCTGGACCCAGCTTTTGTTGCTGAGAGCCGATGGTACACCACTCTGCCAGTGGTACATTGGGCTTCATGCCTGGCTAGCCCAGGGCTTTGGTGCCGGCGCTTGGGGCCGGGGCCATCCCTGCTGGACCCAGGCTTTTGTTGCCGAGGCAAAGTTGACGGCGTTGAGTACCTTTTGAACCCCGAAGGGCGACCTGAGAGTTGAGTGTCGTCAGGAGCCTTTTTAACCCCGAAGGCGACCTGAGATTTGAAAGTCATCAGGAGCCTTTTTAACTCCGAAGGGCGACCTGAGAGTTGAAAGTCATCAGGAGCCTTTTTAACCCCGAAGGGCGACCTGAGAGTTGAAAGTCATCATGAGCCTTTTTAACCGAGCTGGCCTCGGGCTTTAACGCCGATGGTACATTGGGTTTTGATTGCCGACCGAGTTGGGCTTTTTGGATCCGATGGTACACCGTCTTCGGTGCCAATGGTATATTGGGCTTCTGGGACACCAACGCGAGGTTGGTCTTCCCTGCATGACATTTTTAAGTATCTATGAATGGAAATTGTATTAGGTGCAGCGTACTTAGCTCTTGTAGCACCCCCCGTTTTTCCTTTTGTGGATTTGAGCATTCCGTTCGCTGGTGACCTGCCCCCCAGGGAGTCATGTTGGTCGGATTGGAAGTGTCGTTGCCCCTACTTGGGCCTCCCCTCGCATTGGAGGCCAGGACGAGATGTCTAGCCGGGAAGAAGCTGGAAACCGGGACAAAGCTGTAGTCCGCCTCTGGTTGATGAAAGCAGCTGAGGTTGGTGGTGAGTGAGGAGCAGAGAGAATGGTCCTTTGTTGCTCAGTGTGACATGGATGCCCCCCGGCAAGATTGGTGAGGACCTTCTGGGCATGCATCACCACCAAAGACTTGACGCTGCCCCCCAGCATGGTGGAGACCTTGCGCACTGGTCTTCACCATTGTTTAAGAGCGGGGAGAGAGGAGTTATCGATTGCCGATTCGAAATCTCTCTTATCCCCCCTTTTGGCGCGCCAATCTGATGACGCCAAATCATCGGCCTCGAGCGTGCGTCGCCTCCTCCAGTGAATCCTCGCGCCTGCAAGCAAGTCCCGGGGGCCGAAGATTCCAGCGGGGACCCTCCGACGCTCAAGTCAGTGGTCTGGGCATCAGCCGTGAGCTTGAGGAAGCTCGAAAGAGAAAGATAGAGATGGCTCCGAGAGAGAGATCTCTCGTTGTGAGCGTTAAGGGGTGTCATGAGCGTGTTACCTAGTCGGGAGTCCCTCTTACCCATCTTATAGGCGCTTAAGAGTTTGTCTGGCTTGAGTGGTTGGAGCCTTGTAATGATGACCTTGATGGGTGAAGTGTCAGAGCTGACGTCTGTGAGGCATGGGGTTCAACCACTTTGTCAGAGCATTTAAGGTGATGGCAGCAATGGCAGAGCTTGCTCCTTTTGATATGTGACTGCAAGTCAAGTCCCATCAAGGTCGATGGCTGCAGCCGGCTGGTGGGTCCGTTCCATCGGAGCAGGAAAAGCAGGGGTCGTCCTCCTCGGCTGAGAGGTGTCGGGGCCGCCTGGCTGGGACAGGCCAGGGCCGGCTGGAAGCTAGGAAGACACCGGGGCCGCCTGGCTGGGACAGGCCGGGGCCGGCTGGAAGCTAGGAAGACACCGGGGCCGCCTGGCTGGGACAGGCCGGGCCGGTTGGAAGATGCCGGGGCCGCCTGGCTGGGACAGGCCAGGGCCGACTGGAAGACACCGGGGCCACCTGGCTGGGGCAGGTCGGGGCTGGCTGGAAGATGCCGAGGCCGCCTGGCTTGGACAGGCCGGGGCCGGCTAGGCTAGGAAGACGCCAGGGCCGCCTGGCTGGGACAGGCCGGGGCCGGCTGGAAGACACCGGGGCCGCCTGGCTGAGGCAGGGCGGGGCCGGCTGGAAGACGCTGGCAGAGCTTGCTCCTTTTGATGTGACTGCAGGTCAAGTCCCATCAAGGTCGATGGCTGCAGCCGGCTGGTGGGTCCCGTTCCATCAGAGCAGGGAAAGCAGGGGCCGTCCTCCTCGCTGAGAAGTGCGGGGCTGCCTGGCTGGGACAGGCCAGGCCGGCTGGAAGCTAGGAAGACGCCGGGGCCACCTGGCTGGGACAGGCCGGGGCCGGCTGGAAGACGCCGGGGCCGCCTGGCTGGGGCAGGCCGGGGCCGGCTGGAAGACGCGTGTCTGCCTGGTTGGGATAGGCTGGGGCCAGCTAGGAAGACGCTGGGGCCGGCTAGGAAGACGCCGGGGCCGCTTGGCTGGGACAGGCAGGGGCCGGCTGGAAGACGCCGGGGCCGCCTGGCTGGGGCAGGCCAGGGCCGGCTGGAAGACGCTGGGGATGCCTGGCTTGGACAGGCCGAGGCCAGCTAGGCTAGGAAGACGCTGGGGCTGCCTGGCTGGGACAGGCCGGGGCCGACTAGAAGACGCCGGGGCCGCCTGGCTGTGGCAGGCCGGGGCCGGCTGGAAGATGTTTGTAGAGCTTGCTCCTTTTGATATGTGACTGCAGGTCAAGTCCCATCAAGGTCGATGGCTGCAGCCGGCTGGTGGGTCCTATTCCATCGGAGCAGGAAAAGCAGGGGCCATCCTTCCGGCTGAGAGGTGTCGGGGCCGCCTAGCTGGGACAGGCCGGGGCCGGCTGGAAGATGCAGGGGCTGCCTGGCTGGGGTAGGCCGGGGCCGGCTGGAAGATGCCGGGGCCGCCTGGCTGGGACAGGCCGGGGCCGGCTAGGAAGACGCCGGGGCCGTCTGGCTGGGGCAGGCCAGGGCCGGCTGGAAGACGCCAGGGCTGCCTGGCTTGGACAGGCCAGGGTCGGCTAGGAAGACGCCGTGGCCACCTGGCTGGGACAGGCCGGGGCCGACTGGAAGATGCCGGGGCCGTCTGGCTGGAGCAGGCCGGGGCCGGCTAGGAAGACGCCGGGGCCGCCTGGCTTGGACAGGCGGGGCCGGCTAGGAAGACGTCGGGGCCGCCTGGCTGGGACAGGCCGTTGGGATTGTCGGCCTTGGATGCTCGGGGTAGGATGCTGTGAATGGACCCCAAGACCGACGGGGGGCCTCAGGGTAGGATTATGTGAATGGACCCTGAGACCGACGGGGGGCCTCGGGGTAGGATTATGTGAATGGACCCCAAAACCGACGGGGGGGCCTCGGGGTAGGATTATGTGAATGCACCCGAGACCGATGGGGGGCCTCGGGTAGGATGATGTCCATGCACCCCGAGACCGACGGGGGGCCTCGGGGTAGGATTATGTGAATGGACCCCGAGACCGACGGGGGCCTTGGGGTAGGATTATGTGAATGCATCCCAAGACCGATGGGGGGTCTCGGGGTAGGATGATGTCCATGCACCCTGAGACCGACGGGGTCTTGGGGTAGGATTATGTGAATGGACCCCAAGACCGACGGGGGGCCTCGGGGTAGGATTATGTAAGTGCACCCCAGACCGACGGGGGGCCTCGGGGTAGGATTATGTGAATGGACCCCGAAACCGACGGGGGGCCTCGGGGTAGGATTATGTGAATGCACCCCGAGACCGACGGGGGGCCTCGGGGTAGGATGATGTCCATGCATCCCGAGACCGACGGGGGGCCTTGGGGTAGGATTATGTGAATGGACCCCGAGACCGACGGGGGCCTCGGGGTAGGATTATGTGAATGGACCCGAGACCGACGGGGGGTCTCGGGGTAGGATGATGTCCATGCACCCCGAGACCGACAGGGGGTCTCGGGGTAGGATTATGTGGATGGACCCCGAGACCGACGGGGGGCCTCGGGGTAGGATGATGTGAGTGCACCCCGAGACCGACGGGGGGTCTCGGGGTAGGATGCTGTTGATGCACCCCGAGACCGACGGGGGGTCTCGAAGGGAGTGGCCCACGTAGCTTGGACGTGGGTGATGGATGCGGAGGTCGAGATGGGCCTTGGAGGTCGAAGCGGGGCTCTGTCAGCTTCCTTCACGGTTCTCTAACGGTGTTGGATCAGCCACATCAGATGAGAATCCTAAAATTCATACCAATATGATGTAAAACTACATTAGTTGCACCAAATTGCAAAATTTTGTATGCTTCCAGATAGATGTTACATTTTGGGGGAAAGGAACCATTTATTGGTTGAACCATTTGGGCAGAAATGAACCCTGATTGAAACAGAAAGATAGAAGGAAAAAAACCTGAAAGCATTACTTACATCATTGTCATAGATATCTGTTTAAGATCATTTTCAAGATTCTTCATATTAGCAAGAGACTGAGCACAAAAAATTATGGCCAACAAAGAGCAAAGCTTGTACTGCACACACAGAAAAGTGGGGAATATATCAAGATCATAAAACTCAATTCTAGCCAAATTAGTGACCTTGGTCAAAGTTCAGCCATGCTAATGGGAATAATGCAGTGAAATAAATAAATACAAAAGAGGTTAAATTGATAAACTCAGGCATCTTCAAGATAAAATCATGTCTATACCGGTATCACCATCGTAATCACTGAATATTGAGCAGACAATCTTTGGTTCTTGAACCAAAATACTGACTGAACATAAATATTTCTATATAAAACTCAAAGATTGCTGCTTCTACCACTACATTCCAACAATTGAATGGCTATAAATTTATAGTTATTATCATTAACTATATAACTATAATAATGAGTTGGCTTAAAGTTCAAGACTTCAGAGATGCACAAAAATGGACAGTTATACAGAATATAAATATATACACAATAGCGAACACAGACAAATATGTACAAGCGTGTGCTGGAGGGTGGGCGTATGCATACCCATGCATGTATAGGGAGAACCTAAATATAGAAATTCATCCTGATACGGTTGACCGTCTCCTCTGGGTGATATTATAATCTTTTGCACAATTTCCGGAAATAATGATGTGACGTAAAACCCAGAAATGGAATCATGGCTACGGCCTCCAGCGACGGCCTTTGGCTCCGGCCTCTGGCTCCGGCCTCTAGCGACGGCCTTTGGCTCCGGCCTCCAGCGACGGCCTTTAGCTCCGGCCTCAGCTCCGGCCTCCAGCGACGACTCTGGCCCTAACTTGATGCCTTTCTTGCATACACAATGACCCGCCTCATGCAACAAATCCCGAGATTCGAGGTCTATTGCCGTGTACCTCGCTCACTGAAATCACGAGCAAGTGCTAGCACGCTCAGCGGTTACCGCTACAAGCGGCCCTCATCCAGCAACGGCTTAACCACTCGCCGTTCATGGGAGCTTATCCCAACGAGGAAGATTCGACGGTTCCAACGGAACGAGGTAAATGTGACCCTTCAGATAGGTATAAGAAGAGGACCCGAGCTCGATGCAAGGGGGCTCTCTCTGAATCTCTCAATCTATCTCTCACTATTACAGAACTGAGCGACAAGTTTGCTAATTTGAGCGTCGGAGGGTCCTCGCCGGGAAACATCGGCCGGGGACTTATTGCAGGTTTCCGAAGAAGGAAGACGACATTTCCATCCCATTTGGAAGCCCACGACAAATCTCAGCATGCCCGTCGCTCATCATTGTTGATTTATCCGCATCAGATTGGCGCGCCAGGAAGGGGCGTCCGCACGGGAGGAAGGTGAAAGTTCTCCCTGTGACCCCACCAATTATGCAAGGAAGACGATGGTGACAACATGAGCATAGGAGGCTTCCTCCAGCCAGGCCGCGGAGCACATTCTGCGGGCTGAACAATCGGAGGCCAACCTCCGTGTTCCGCCCCCTGCACAGATGAGCCAGCCTGACCGGCTTGAGGTTCTGGCTCACCAGGTCCAGGACCTGATGACAATGGTACGGGACTGCAAGAACACTGCTTGGCTGCTGCATCTCAACCCCCTGCGCCTGGTGAAGGGGTGCGGGGGACAATCCAGTCTCACCAAGGCGGGACCCCATCCGAGGTCTCCCGTCACTCACCCCCTAAACCTCATCGCCGAGAGGCCTCAAAGCGACGGCGGTCCCCCTCCCGTCACTCCGGTCGTTCCCACCATCGACCAGACGAGAAAGAATCTAGACGGGTGTGCTCCTTATGCCGGTGATCTTCTTCGGCTTCCTCTTCTGATTGATCTCAAGACGGCACCCTCAGGAAGACTACCCGTCGGGCCGAGCAACGGCTCGATGAGTATCATCGACGGTTGGAGGAGCTTAGCCGCCGGATCACTAACCCCCATGGGACGGACTATGAGCATCGCCCCCCACTTTTCCGGTGCATCATGGAGGAACCGGTCCTGCCCCATTTCCGTCTCCCCCAACTGGACCCGTACGATGGCACAACAGACCCACTGGATCACCTGGAGAGCTACAAGGTCCTCATGCAGGTCCAGGGAGCGATGGACTCCCTTTTATGTGTACCTTTCCAGCCACCCTTCGCAAGGCGGCACGTGCAAGGTATTCCCGCCTGCCTCTGCACAGCATCAATTCATTCCGGCAACTCGAGCGATCTTTTCTGGTCCACTTTGATGCATGCCGAAAGATCCCACGAGTGGCTGATAGCCTATTCGCTATCCAGCAAAGGAGTGGCGAAACCTTGAAGGACTTTGTCGCTCGGTTTAAGGAAGCAGCATTGGAGGTATACAACCTGGATGATTCTGTAGCCACTTTGGCATTAAAGCGAGGACTTCGTCCCTCCAGGTTTGCCTATTCCCTAGACAAGAAGCCTCCGGGTTCTTATGCCGAGCTTCTGAGCCGGGCAGAAATACATCGTGTTGATGAGGCAGATTCTTTCAGGAGGGAAGCTGACAAGAACACCAGTAAAAAACCACTGCCTACTGAGCATGCCGGAGCACGACCCCGGAAGCATGAGCCTACTCATCGCCTAGATCGCGACCACAGGCGCTTATTCCTAAGGAGCAATTCACTCCCCTCATGGCTCCTATATCTCACATCCTACTAGAGATCGAGGAGGAACCTTATTTCAAGTGTCCGGCTCCCTTGAAATCTGGGACCCCTCGCAACAAGGAGTTTTACTGCCGGTACCATCGAGACTATGGTCATGACACCGAGGACTGCCGCCATCTGAAGAAGGCCATTGAGGAGCTAGTTCAGCAGGGTCACTTGGGCAAATTCGTTCAAAGGGAAAACCTTCCCACTCCAGGTCCATCGGTGCCTCCGACACTTCAGACCGGCATGGACAATGCCCCAACGGAGAAGACCATAGCTATGATTTCCTGGGGGGTAGGTGGTGGTTCAAAAAGACAGCGAGAGGGAATAGATTCTGTAATTTCTTTCTTTGGAAAGGATTTAGATGGGGTAGTTAATAAGCATGACGACAGCGTCGTTGTGTTCATGACCATAGCCAAGCATCCTATAAAAAGAATTTTAGTTGATAGTGGGAGTTCGGTGGATATTTTGAGCTACGAAGCTTTTGTTTGGATGAATCTGTTGAAGTCTTCCCTCCGACCCATCGCCACCCCTCTAATGGGCTTCACTGGAGACTCGGTTAGCGTTGAGGGGGAGATCGCCCTCCCTGTCACAGCTGGAACCCCTCCATGCCAAAGCACCGTGGTCATAAATTTTCTTGTGGTATGGGTCCCATTGGCTTATAACGCTATATTGGGGAGACCAGGATTGAATTGCTAGATGTCGTGATCTCGACCAAGAGATTATTGGTAAGATTCCCCACCGATGACGGAGTTGGAGAAATGAAAGGAGAATAAAGCCGCCATCGCTTTGCTATCACTTGTCTCCCAGCCCACTGGAAGCGGCGTCGGCAATAGCCTCTGAGCCGCTTGACCCCCGGGAGCTGGGAAGGAGAGGAGAACCAGCCGAGCACCTCCTGACCCTCCCCTTGGGGATGACCCGGCAAGGACCGTCCAAGTTGGGGTGTTGCTTCCAGAGGAGGCACGTGATCGACTTCTCACTTTTCTGCGTGCCAACACCGACGTCTTTGCATGGTCATCCTCAGACATGCCGGGCATCCCTAAGGAGGTAATCACTCATCGGCTCAACCTTAGGCCAGAGTGTCGGCCAGTCTGACAGAAGAAAAGGAGCTTCGCTCCAGATAGACAGAAAGCTATCGACGAGGAAGTTCGCAAATTAACGACTGCAGGCCATATTCGGGAAGTTCATTATCCCGAATGGTTGGCCAACATGGTGATGGTCCATAAGACCAATGGAAGCTGGAGAATGTGCGTGGATTTCACCGATCTCAATAAAGCATGCCCTAAGGACAGCTTTCCCCTGCCTCGGATCGATCAACTGGTAGACGCTACATCCGGTCATGAGGTCCTTAGCTTCATGGATGCTTTCTCTGGATACAACCAGATCAGGATGAACCCGATGGATGAGGAAGCTACCTCCTTCATAACTGAGAAGGGGTTGTACTGCTACAGGGTAATGCCTTTTGGGCTAAAAAATGCAGGAGCCACCTACCAAAGGTTGATAAATAAAGTCTTCGAAGGCCATATAGGACACAATATGGAGGTGTACGTGGATGACATGCTGACAAAAAGCGTCCACGCCACCGACCATATCGCTGACTTAACAGAGACTTTTGACAACCTACGCCGGTACCAAATGAAGCTGAACCCACGCAATTGTGCATTTTGGGTGACAGCCGAAAAGTTCTTGGGTTTCATGGTAACCCGGCGGGGGATCAAGGCAAACCCGGACAAAGTTCAAGCCATCTTGGACATGAGGTCTCCCACCAACAAGAAGGAAATACAACGCCTGATGGGAAGGGTGGCCGCCTTGAGTCGCTTCCTGTCCAAGTCCGCTGAAAGGTGCCTACCTTTCTTCAAGGCGCTCTGCAAGGTCAATGGATTCGAATGGATGAAAGAATGTCAAGAGGCGTTCGAGGGGCTAAAGGAATTCTTATCTACCCCGCCGCTGTTATCCAAGCCAACAGGTGGGAAAAACTCCTTCTATACCTTGCGGCTTCTCCCAAAGCCGTTAGTTCTGTGCTGGTCTGCGTGGACGCCAATGGCATGCAAAAGCCAGTGTACTACACAAGCAAGGTGCTCCACGATGCAGAGACCAGGTACTCGAAGATTGAGAAGATTATCTTCGCATTGATCGTGTCTGCCCAGCATCTGCGGCCATACTTCCAAGCCCACCCGATCACGGTGATCATAGACCAACCTCTAAAGATAGTTCTCGCTCGCCCGGATACTTCCGGCCGACTGGCAAGGTGGGCGCTTAAGTTGGAGGAATTCGATCTATCTTTTCGCCCCCGGTCGGCCATGAAATCTCAAGTCTTGGCGGATTTTTTGGTCGAATGCACTTGGGGAGAGGAGCAACCTGAAGAACCTTCTACGAACCCCCCGCCTCTTGGAACCAGTGATGATGAATGGGTTCTTCATGTAGACGGGGCATCGAATTCTCAAGGGAGCGGAGCAGGCCTCATCCTAGCCAACTCGGATGGAATTGTAGCCAAGTGTGCACTTCGCTTCCTCTTTCCAGCCACCAATAATCAGGCGGAGTATGAAGCCCTGCTGTCTGGAGTAAGATTAGCCCGAGAGCTCGGGGTAAAATGCCTTAGGGCATTCACTGATTCCCAATTGGTCGCTGGCCAAATCGTAGAGGAATATGAAGCAAGAGATCACATCATGTCCCGCTACTTAAGTATGGTGCAATCGCTAGCTTCTCTCTTAGCTTACTTTAACGTCAGCTACATCCCTCGACAGGAGAATGCTAGAGCCGACGCCTTATCCCATCTTGCCACCTCAGCTGATGGGATGCTGGAAGAGCTTATGTAGAGCACTTGGAGGCTCCGAGTATTGACGCAACAAGTGAAACTCTACCGGTCGGGCAGGAGCCTTCCTAGATGGACGCGTATGTCCAGTACTTTGCCGATGGTACCCTTCCGGAAGACCCAGCTGAGGCCAAGAAACTCAAAAGGCGGGCCCCAAAGTTTTCATAATAGAGGAAAAACTCTATCGAAGGTCGTTCTCATACCCAGTTCTCAGGTGTGTTGGCCCCACCGAAGCGGATTATATCCTGCGAGAGATACATGAAGGTATATGTGGAAGCCATCTGGGGGGCAGAGCTCTCACGTACAAAGCCCTACGGCAGGGGTATTACTGGCTGACGATGAAGGATGATGCATCCGAACTTGTTAAAAGGTGTGACAGCTGCTAGCGCCATGCTAACATTCAACATCAACCGGCGTCCCAGCTGACCCCCCTGGCCGCACCCTGGCCCTTCGCCCAGTGGGGCATGAACATCGTGGGACCATTCCCTCCAGCCTCCAGACAATGCAAGTTCTTAGTGGTGGTAGTTGACCATTTCACCAAGTGGATCGAGGCAGAGGCTCTCGCTAAGATCACCGAGGGTAAAATAAGTTCTTTCTTCTGGAAGTCTGTGGTGTGCCGGTTCGGGCTACCGCACACCCTCGTTACTGACAACGGCCAACAGTTTGACAACACGGCCTTTCGGGAATTCTGCGTGGGCCTGGGCATCCATCATCGATTCACCTCTGTGGGGCACCCCCAAACCAACGGCGCAGCCGAGGTGACCAACCACATCATCCTCCAAGGGCTCAGGGCATGGCTAGATGGCTGCAAAGGGCGCTGGGTGGAGGAACTCCCCAGTGTATTGTGGGCCTACCACACGACGCCACGAGCCCCTATCGGGAAAACTCCTTTCAGTCTGGTCTTTGGAACCAAAGCAGTCATTCCGGTGGAGATAGGAGTTCCCAGTCCCCAGACAGAATTATACCATGAAGAAAGCAACTCAAACCAGCTGCGAGCCGATCTAGATTTAGTAGAAGAACTGCGAGACCAAGCACAACTTCGCATGGCGGCTTTCTGTCAGTGAGCGGCCAAATACTATAATACTCGAGTACGATCCAAGACGTTTCGATCTGGAGACCTCGTTCTGTGAAGAGCTGAAGTATCAAAGCCAACAGAGGGGAGCAAGCTGGCACCGAAATGGGAAGGACCATACCGTGTCAAGGAGGTACTTCACCACGGGGCATACAAAGTTGAAGGGCTAGACGGGAAACCGCTTCCTCGCACCTGGAACACGATAATTTACGCCGGTATTATCAGTAATGTGCTATCTTCATTAATTTAAATCTACTTGACATATTGCTATTCAAAAAGTTCGCATTATTCTTGAGTGATTATGCTTGGCACCAAAGACCGGCCCCGCGCCGGCACCAAAGATCGGCCCCACGTCGGCAATTAAGACCGGCCCAGCGTCGGCACCAAAGACCGGCTCCACATCGGCAATTAAGACCGGCCCTGCGCCAGCACCAAAGACTGGCCCCGCATCGGCACCAAAGATCGGCTCTGCATCGGCAATTAAGACTGGCCCCGTGCCGGCACCAAAGACCGGCCCCGCATCGGTAATTAAGACCGGCGCCCCGTGTCGGCACCAAAGACCTGCTCCGCATCGGCAATTAAGACCGGTGCCCCGCGTCAGCCCCAAAGACCGGCTCCGCATCGGCAATTAAGACCGCGCCCGCGTCGGTACCAAAGACCGGCACCCCAGTCAGCACCAAAGACCGGCTCCGCGTTGGCAATTAAGACCGGTGCCCCGCGTCGGCCCCAAAGACCGGCTCCGCGTCGGCAATTAAGGCCGGCACCAAAGACCGACCCCGTGCCGATACCAAAGACCGGCCCCGCATCGGCACCAAAGACCGGCCCGCACCGGCACCAAAGACCGGCCCCACATCGGCAATTAAGACCGCGCCCGCGTCGGCACCAAAGACGGCACCGCGCGTCGGCACCAAAGACCGGCACCGCGCGTCGGCACCAAAGACCGGCTCCGCGTCGGCAATTAAGACCGGTGCCCCGCATGGGCGCCAAAGACCGGCGCCCCGTGTCGGCACCAAAGACCGGCTTCCTGCGTCGGTAATTGGGGACAACGTCTCGGTGCACAGTCTCATTCCGCACGACATATCTAACGAGGCAATAAGCGTTCCATGGCTTTGCGCCTGCACGGGCAGGGTCTTGTACTTCCTATTGTTCTCAACTGTCGTCTCTACAACCGAAATTGATCCCGCATCAGTTTCCTAAGGAGTCGTGTTTTTCATCCATTGGTTGGTGATTCGCGATAACTCACACAGCCAAAGCTGATTATGACCAAAGGCACGCGATGAGGATTAAAGTATTCGTTGATGGTTAAAAGTTTACAAAATTGTTGATCTGAGTCGAGCTTGGAGCAATACAAAAAAAAAAAAACTAAGGGTCATTTGGGGCCGGGTCATCATCTTCAGGGACTTCGTCTGGCTCCAGTCCCTCAATATCCTCGAGGTCGTAGAGTTCTTGGATTTTTTCCTTGCAGTCTTGGAAGCCGGCCTCGTAAGCGAATGCCATCGATTCGGCTAACTCCTTATTAAAGGCTTTAGACTTCCTGAAATCCTCCACTGCCTCTGCAGCCCTTTTCTCCGCCTCGAGGGTTTTCCGCTCGGCCTCGACGGCCTCCCTCTTGGCTTCAGTCACCGCCGCCTCCAAATCGGCAATCTTGGCATCGAACTGGCGGGCGACCTCTTTGGCTGCATCTATTTCAATGGAGGCAAAATCCAATCAATTCTTCAAAACGCACATTTCTGATTCCACTGCCTCTAGCCTCTCCTCGGCCTTTCTTTGCTTTTCTTCGGCCACCTGGGCGTTATCCAGCTCATTGGCCACACGACGCTGGGCAACTTCCAGCGCATACTCTGCCTTCTCAGCTCTCAGCCGGATGGCTTCAACTTTGCCCTTTAAGGTGGCCCGGGTATCCTCCAAGGCCATCTCTGCCTTTTCTGCCCTAGCCTGGAGTGATAGCATCTCTTCCCGCGACTGGTCGAGAGCAGCATCACTCAGGGTCCAAAGGTCCCTCATGACGATCAGAGAGTTCAGCGCCTGGACGGAATGTCGATGTTAAAAAAAAACAACAACAACAACATAACAAACAAAAACAAAGAGGAAAAGGATGATGGGCAAAAGCTCACCCAAAGATGTGCCACAGATGCCTCACGGAAGAAGGTGGCCCTCCCCTGATGCCGGAAAAACTCCTGCACCTCTACCACGGATGCTTCGTCTAATGCCCGCTCGGCCCAGCGGCTGTGGTTCGCCAAAAGTGATTGGAAGGATGGATCGATGCCCCTCCTTTCCCCTGCACAGGGGCCGCGGGTGAGGATTCTGCCTCCGACTCTACTGCCTCCGGCCCCTTGGCTAGTGGAGGCGCTTCGGTTGTTGCCCCTATGGGGGGCACGATAACTGCTGGAGGTGGCCTTATTGTTGCAGGGACCTGCTCCGTCTTCACGGCTTCGGGCAGGGGTGACGGCGCTTTTGCGACCTGCGCTGGAGAGGGATCGAGCGAATGACAGGAGGAGCAGGAACTGAAGGTGATCTTCTTTCTCCTATTTGACTCCGCCCGACCTCCTCGCTGACCTCGGCTCTTACCGTGTCTTTCCTGGCGGGTTCGTCGACTTGGGCTTCGGCTGCCTCGCACACGTGCAGGGGATCCACAACTTTGGCCCTTTTAGCATCGGCCTCACCAGCGTTGGCCTGTCCAGTGTTGGCCTTCTTCAAAACCTTAGCGCGCAGGGGCTTCACAACTTTAGCCCCTCCAGCGCCGGCCCTCCCCGCGTCGGCCCTCCTTGGAATTTTGGCGACGGCCCTCCTCTCAGTGAGGGACTCATTCCCCGTTGCCTTCCTCTTCTTAGTGACCGCCTGCCTAAGATCGCGAAGCGATGGCGTCATCCCTATAAAGGCAGGAGATGAGTTTTTTTTAAAAAAAAGAAAAGAGAGAAGAAAGAAGGAAAAAGGTGAGTAATCAAGTGCTCACCACCAGAAGGGATTAAGCCGGTGAGACGAAGGTTTTCATCGACCAGAAGCTTATTGCATCGAGGGACATCGGCAGTCAGAAGCTGCCAGAATGCCATTTGATCCCTTGAGAGAATAGAAGAATCCCTATTGGCATCAATGTTGGGTGTCCCCCAGCTTCCACTCACCCCTTCGATATCAGCAAAAAAGAACTTATCCTTCCACCCTTTAACGGAGGTGGGAAGGTACAACTTAAGGATCCTAGTGGGCTTGGGAGTGAAGGACCACCAACCTGATTGCTTGCGAAGGGTATAAAAACTGCGGAATAAGGAGATGCTGGCCTCTATGCCTTGCAGGTGACAGAGAACCAGAAAGCCAATGATGGTTTGGATTGAGTTAGGGACTAACTGGGAAGGTGTTAAAGAATAATGGTCCAAAAGGTTAAGGATGAAAGGGTGGATAGCTAATTGAAGTCATGCCTTAAAGAAGGCTCCGTACAAGGCAACTCTTCCAGGATGGGAAGAGGTTACCCTGTCATCAGGAGCGGGGTAGGATAGACGTAGGTTTGGCGGAAAACTATACTTGGCTCGTAGGTTCACTATGTCTTGAGCGGACATAGTGGAAGCAGTCCCCTCGGGGGACTCCTTGACAGTGCTAGAAGAACCAGCAACTGCCGGACGGCTCCGGGCGAAGGTCTGCCCACCGGTCAGATGACTCCCGGTTACGGGGCGTCTGACCGGCCGCCGCTCTGGCGAAGAGTGGTCGGAGGATGGGGTAGACCATTGGCTTGGTAAGAAGCGGAAGGCTGAGAAGGAGTTGGGGAACGACCCCTGGAATCGGAAATAGAACAAGAAGGCGAGGAAGCCATGGAGACTAACCTGGAAAACTTGAGCTAAGATCGAAGGAGCACGTGGAGAGAACAAACACGGGAGGCGGACGGATGCTTTGCAGACTCGAGAGGAAGCAGTAGCATAAGAGAAGGGAGAATGGGAAGATAAGGATGATTTTTTCCTCTTATAGCCCCATTTCAAATCATCCCATGGCCGTCCGTTCTGGCCATGTGTCCACCTTCAAATGGAAGGCGCTTCGGCGGCCTACCGGCGCGAAAAACATGAAAAGCTCCACCAATAGGGAGATGGCAGTGGCCTTACCACAATGATGACGCTTGCCTTTTTACGACTCACTACTCGAGGGAATCCTCTCCAATCCCAACAGTTCGAACAGACGAAATGATGGCGCGAAAGTTAGCCGCCTAGTGGATATTAACACCCCTTTTGCTGGTGATTGTGCGCTCACTCATCTCAGGGGCGGGGGGGCATCTGATACGGCTGACCGTCTCCTCTGGGTTATATTATAATCTTTTGCACGATTTCCAAATAATGATATGACAGCAAAACCCAGAAATGGAATCTTGGCTCCGGCCTCCAGCGACGGCCTTTGGCTCCGGCCTCCGGCTCTGGCCTCTAGCTCCGGCCTCCAGCTCCGGCATTTGGCTTCGGCCTTTGGCTCCAGCCTCCAGCGACGGCATTTGGCTTCGGCCTTTGGTTCCGGCCTCTAGCTCCAGCCTCCAGCTCCGGCCTCCAGCAACGGCCTTTGGCTCCGACCTCCAGCAATGGCTCCGGCCCTAACTTGGTGCCTTTTTGCATACACAATGATCCGCCTCATGCAACAAATCCCGAGATTCGAGGTCTATTGCCGTGTACCTCGCTCACTGAAATCACAGGCAAGTGCTAGCAAGCTTGGCGGTTACCGCTACAAGTGGCCCTCATCCAGCAACGGCTTAACCACTCGCCGTTCATGGGAGCTTATCCCAACGAGGAAGATTCGACGGTTCCAACGGAATGAGGTAAACGTGACCCCCCATACAGGTATAAGAAGAGGACCCGAGCTCGATGCAAGGGGGCTCTCTCTGAATCTCTCAATCTATCTCTCACTATTACAGAACTGAGCGACAAGTTTGCTAATTTGAGCATCGGAGGGTCCTCGCCGGGAACACCGGCCGAGGACTTCTTGCAGGTTTCCGAAGAAGGAAGACAACCTCTCCATCCCATTTGGAAGCCCACGACAAATCTTAGTATGCCCATCGCTCATCATTGTTGATTTGTCCGCATCACATCTCAAACTAATAGATGTGACTTTTCAAATGTGGAAACATGTTGAGTCAATTGTTTTTCATCACAAGGACAGCTAGAAACATTGTATTTGCCTCTAGATTGGACTACAACAGCAGAAATTTAGTCTCACATTCACCTCTGACAGAAAATCCCAGCAATTCAGACTATATTAACAACAATTATCAACCTCAACTCAACTCAACTCATCTGAGCCTTTTTCCAACTACATGGGGTCGGCTACATGAATATGCTTCCTCCGCTTTGCTCTATTTAGGACTAAATTAACACTCAAATTATAAATAGTTATATCTTTCTTAATTATTTTTACTCATGTTAGTTTAGGTCTATGTGATAACCCTTCCAATAGTCCTACATCGGGAAATTAGGAGTTGGTTAAGTAGTTTATATATTGTAAAGAAAGAAGGACAAGCCACCAATTGGATCCCTTTTGGGCTATGGTGGCCCAAGTTGGTGTGGACCTTGTCCGTCTTCTTGTAACGAAACGGGCCCATGGGCCCGGGTCATTACAATATGGTATATATTGTAACGATCCGGGCCCATGGGCCCGTTTCGTTACAAGAAAGCAAGATGGACAAGGTCCACAACAACTTGGGCCACCACAGCCCAAAAGAGATCCAATTGTTAGCTTGTCCTTCTTGCTTTACAATATATAAACCACTTAACCAACTCCCAATTTCCCGATATGGGACTATTGGAAGGGTTATCACAATCTACCCCCCTTACAAAGATGATGTCCTCGTCGTCAGGATCAATTGATCACAATCACCAGGCAGGCAGGATTCTAGAGGTGGCCCCCACATGTTCAAGAGGTGGCTTCCATCCCCCATGGATGTAGCACTTTGCCCTGTGTGGCACTTAGCTCCTGCACTTCCGACTGGTACGTGGCTCTGATACCATATTGTAATGACCCAGACCCACGGGCCCATTTCGTTACAAGAAAGCAAGACGGACAAGGTCTACACCAACTTGGGCCACCACAGCCCAAAAAGGGATTCAATTGGTGCCTTGTCCTTCTTGCTTTACTATATATAAACCACTCAACCAACTCCCAATTTTTGATGTGCGACTATAGGGAGAGGCGCATCACAATCTACCCCTCTTACAAAGGCGATGTCCTCATCGCCAGGGTCAATTGATCACAACCACCAGGTAGGCAGGATTCTAGAGGTGGCCCCCACAGGTTCAAGAGTTGGCTTCGATCAATGTAGCACTTTGCCCTGTTGCCCCTACAGGTTCAAGAGGTGGCTCCCATCGATGTAGCACTTTGCCCTGTATGGCAATTAGCTCATGCACTTCCGACTGGTGCATGGCTCTGATACCATATTATAACGACTTGGGCCCACGGGCCCATTTCGTTACAAGAAAGCAAACGGATAAGGTCCACACCAACTTGGGCCACCACAGCCCAAAAGGGATCCAATTGGTGGCTTGTCCTTCTTACTTTACAATATATAAACCACTTAACCAACTCCCAATTTTCCGATGTGGGACTATTGGAAGGGTTATCACAGTCTACCTCTACTTCTATCAATATCATGAACTATTAAAATATCACTTTTTCTAAGTAGAGCATCTAAAGGTCTTCGTTGTATATGTTCAAACCATCATAATCGATTTTCTTTCATTTTATCTTCAATTGGGGCTACTCCTATCATTTTTAATATATGTTTATTTCTAATTCTACCTTTACCTTCACCAAAAAAAAAAAAAAAGAATGCTTTGAATATGCATTGTCAATCACAAGTATAGCATGAGTTCATTAGGGATTCCATAGCAGTTGATATGTGGACGTATTACATAAGCTTCTTCACGTTGATGCTTCTTCACGTTGATGCTTTCCTCCGTGAGAAACCACGCTCCTCCACGTCTTCACGCGGACTTCTTGACGTGAGTACATAAGAAACCTCCCAACGAGACGAGAGTCTTCCACTTCTTGGAATCACCGTGAGTCTCTGAATTTCTTCCTGGCCGAGCGGAAGGAATTTCCGTGAGTTCCTGGATTGCTCCAAACTCTAAAGAGTTTGACTTGTTGACCAATCAACAAGCCCCCCAAATCACATCACAAGGCTTCACCAGCTTATTTCCGTGTTCCGTGAGAAAAATCTCACACACAAGCTTCCCTTTTCAGGCACGAAAAACTTCTTGGCACCTACTGTGGATAAACAAGGGGAGAGAGAGAGGAGAGAGTAAGAAAATTACCTTATGATCTAATTTCTCTTTTCTTTATCTTTCCAAGCGTCTCTCTGAAGCTTTGATACCACTTGTTGCGTAGCTTCCACCGAGATCAAGCGCGTGAGGGAAGATAGAAGAGAACAAAATAGATGAATATAGAAGAAAAAGAGAATGCCTTTATTTTTTTCTGAGGTTTTTCTAGCTATCCGGTTACATTCAGAGAGAGCCTTAAATACCCATCCATCTTGAATGATAAGACTTATCCGCATCACCTGTAACCAACTCCCTAATAAACTCCCTAAAATATGAAAGTCTATCCAGAAACCTAAGCCCAATCCCCATAGACTCAGTTCCATAACCTACAATTAGGTTATTAAACATTCTCTCAAAAAACTCCCTTCTAAGCCATGCAAGAAAATACTCAAACCCGAGCTCATGTACACCCATGACTCACATGCTCTCTATTCTTGGGTCACAAGCCGACCCAAATGACTTAGGAACTTATGTAGCCTAAGCTCTTAAACCTGTGTGACTCTCCTGAACTTTGGATGAGCCACATTTGAGCTTACAAAACTTTGAATAGAACAAGGCAAAGAACTAAAATATTTTCTTTGTTTCTGAAGAGAAAAAGTTTGAGCGGCATCAAAATATCAACCATGGGAGAAGATAAACAAATCATGTCAAAGCCCTTTGGCCTTCGTTGGTTACACAAATGGCGCTTCTGAACTGACTTGCAACAAGAAAAGATATTATCATTTCAGTAATTTGATAGGGACATGGATTTTAAAAATCAGCCACATTACTGTTTCTGCATTACTCCAGAGGAGCTGAGAGCAGCAAGATGAGGTGGTTAGAGCCAATACTTGTTTGATTGGTCTAACAAATCCTGTAAACAGTCAACCTTGGTGAGTGAAGAATAATTTAGAAAAGCTACATGTCACTATTGTGACATGGTTTTGTCAGACTGACAGATTGACGCAGGCCGGTTGAGATCTATTATAAATATTCTAAATTATCCACTTCAGTGCACCCAGAGAACTACTTGCTGTACTCTTGGTGTCACTTTGGTTTGGATCTGCAGACAAATTTAATCATAGAAATGATCTTTATGGATCGGGATAAATTACGCGCATCGCGCACGATAATTAATCGCGCATATACGATCACACATGTCAAAAATAATTTTATTCTTTTACATACTGTATGCGCGGTCCGCACATGCGTGCGGCCAATCAACACACGATGCATGCACTCCTACACCATGCGTAGTGCAGGACTTTTCCATAATTATAATATCATAACTAGATGTGAAGTTTAAAAAAATTGATTTTTAGATCTTGAATATGGTACAAATGAACTCACATATCACAATTAACAGGAAATTTTTATAAGAAATAGGAAAAATAAAGCAATGCTCCTGATGTATTGATTTGCTTCAGTATAACACAAGGATTTAATTTACTTGAAATTCGCACAAGATGGGAAAGAGGCAATATCCAAAATCTAAGTTGAAACCTGGGTGATATGTCAAAAAATATCAGATTAGATTTAGGAAATACATGACTGTAAGTGTCTCTGTATGCTGTTTTGAGATGAAGGTAAGGTAGTTCTTTCAGAAAGGAAGGAAGAGGGCCAAATGATCCTAGAAGGGGTCCCCAAAAAATGAGGGACATAAATGTGTAAAAAAGTGAAATATAGCCATAGGAGAGGAGTCAGAAAGCCTCTATGTTTTTTCAAAAATGAAACATAGAAAAGTGATGAAACACCACTAATCCTGGGTCCAAAGGTGACTGTTGAAGAACGTTGAGAGCCCAACCTTTGACACTGTCATCCACTAGTAATCCTGGTCATAAAACCATCATAGAGTTGATTTTTCTTGTGGGGAGGGGGGAAGGAGTTGTTCCTGAGTGAAAACGAGGACATTTTTCATGTCTCCTGTATGCTTGCAGGTTTGTTCGTCGTTTCTTACATCATTTGTCACTCCTGTTCACTGGTTAAGATTAGGTTTGACAAATCTGGATTAGTGTTCAGTGAAATTAGAGGTGATAGAGGAGTAATTCAGCTTATGTAATGGCATGACTAGAACTTAGTATAATACATTTAGTCTTCTAACAGAGGAATTATGTGAGAACTGAAACAAAGGATGTTGATGCTTAAACCTTAAAGATTTATGTACTTTCTTCTGGACTGAATTTTTGAGGAGAAAGGTGGGAAATTCCCATTGCTGCTTTTCACATAATAAGAAATGAGTGCAAGCTTACTATGAAAAGATTACTGAATACTAGAACTGCTTAGATAGGTAATCAATCAAAGAAATATTTTATCATCACACTGATTCAGTTCCATGAATTTTCAGGCCAAATCAGCCACAGAACTAGCTGTCCTAAGTAGTGTTAAGTGACATGGCAAGAGCGGTGGCTTTATTAAAACACTGCTCAGATAGATAAATGAAAAAATTAGCAAAGATCATGAAAATTATGGGTTTTAACCCAAGGGCAAGCTTTTGTCATCCTTGTGAAAGAAGAATTAAATTCAGATGCAGAATTTTCTGTTTACATTGACCACTGGGGAAACAGTCACTGATGATGCTCATTTCAAAACCAAATCCACAGAGCACTTTACCAAATCAGAATATCTCACTCAACCACACCACAATAAGAAAAAAGCACTGATGCTTAAATATCAATAAATATTAAATGCATTGGCCTTCCCAAATGCTACAAAGCGCATTCATCAGACCTTAATTTTGAGTTGGATGAAGCAAACACAGAAAGTTCTTGTGTGATGTAATCAAGCAAAAGAACTTGTCATTCTTTCATGGCATAGACAAAGCTCTTTAAATTCTTGTAGGAAGAACCTCCTTCCTTGGTACTCCTATTAGCAATATCCTTCCATATGAGGGCCCTGGCCTTTATCTCTTCATTCCCAAATAATTGGTCCAACTTCTCTTTGATCTGCTCCCTTGGAACAAACCCTTTATCATCAGGATCTATGCTCAAACCAGTCTTCAAAACATTACAAACATAATTCCGGTTCAAAAACTGATCAGTGAAGTAAGGCCAGCAGAGGAAAGGAACTCCATTCTTCAGCCCTTCCAATGTTGAATTCCAACCACAATGAGAAAAGAAGCAAGCAATAGAAGGATGAGCCAGTACCCGCTGTTGAGGAGACCATGCTACCAACTTTCCCTGACCTTTAAGTCGATCTCGAAACCGATCTAACCAGGCATCATTTGCCCCATTTGTGAGGTCGGGTCTTGTGACCCACAAGAATGGATGGCCAGAGAATTCAAGCCCAAGAGCAAGCTCTTGGAATTGGTGCTGGCTGAAGACTGCTAAGCTTCCAAATGCCACATAGAGTACAGAGTTAGCAGGTTGCTCATCAAGCCAACTCAGGCAAGTGGTATCATCTTGCCAGAACTGCCCAACTTCCATTCCATGGCCTACGGATAATGGTCCAATAGGTAAAAACTTTGGAAAGAGGGTGAATGAAGGTGCCTCAAGGTCATAAAATGAGTTGCAAATGATTGTTTCAGTAAGTTGCTGTTGGGGAGCGCAGAATACCCCCAAGATCACGGCTATAGCGTATATGAGTAATACAAAATTCTTTTACCGTTCTAATCTATGAGTATAAGATTATACCTTCAGACTTGAACGTTGGAACACTTCGATTTGATTGCTCGACCTCAACCTTTTAGCCTTCCGCCGTATTCCCGAAATACCTTCCTTCTCTCACAAGATGGTGGGATCTCTCGGCCGACCTAGGGTTTCTTGTTTTTCTTTTTTCTCAAAAACGTTAACCCTAGCAACCAATTGAGAGGATATTTATAGGGCTACAACAGGGACCAAATAGGCAAATATGAAAAGGACTTCCCACATAATTAAATCTCCTAATCCTATCCCGGGTTAGGATTTAATTACGTAAATTATAATTCATTCCACTAAAGAATTATAATTGTACTCTAATCACATTCAAATTTATATTTTTGAGCCTTAATATTAAATACTTATTATCTCCCCACGTTAAGATTACATATATCCATCAATTAAATTTAAATACTGACAATATAATTTAATTGGCTATTATTATCCTTGAGACTTATCCACTTAACTTATTTGATGTATCGGATTCAAAATCCACTTGCAAGATTTGATACAATCAAAACTTATAAGCTTTCTCAAGGGGATATCATCAATCCAAATTAACAGGACGTGGATTCCTTCAACTATTAATATTCACCATATATAATATTATTGCCAACCCACTGAGTTTATTGACTCATATAGAATCTCACTCTATGTGTAATCAAAGCAATAATCACTACATACACGTGTCTAGAAATAGAATTCAGATTAAGAGCATAAGTAATCATAATATTCATGAGTTTTAAATTATTTTATAAAGTCAGTATAAAATAATTAACTCAACTGGGTCCTGTTCAATACACACAAAGTGTACTAGCACAGATAGTTAGAATAAACCATTCCCCGTAGTCAAGACAGACCTACTAAAAATGTGTGCTACAGTTCTACTGATGGTGTGCCCAATTCCATCTAAAACTGTGAACAATAAACTTGTATTCCAAAAGAACCGATGATCTAGTCTTCTGTGTGTAAGCCGTACTCTACACACTAGATCAAATACTCTTTGTAAATACTAGACACATGCACATATATAGTAAATGGCACACATTGCTCAAAATGAATTCTCATTAAAAATGTAAAGACATAACATAAAGCATATCTTTTAGTCTATATCTCTATCAGTTGCATCCCTTGATTATTACTGATTATGAACTCAAAGACGAATTTCCGTGCTTTGATATCACCAACACAGTTCCATGAAAGTTGGCTTGTGGCCACAGATGGCATGCCAGGGCTCAGCTGGAAATCCTCATTCTTTTTTGGCATGCCTGCATAAAATGCATGTAGAAAAGATGGTTGATGATTATTTTGCTATCCCTGAATTTGTCCTCACAAATGGAAATTTCTTTAAACACATTTATTAATTGAATGCAACCAGTTGAAGACACATCCATGCAACAGCTAAAAAATTGAAGGAAACCAATGGTGGCCTCGCTACCAGTACTCTAGTGGGACTTCCGTCATCTTTAGTAGAGCACAACTCCCATTTTCTTCCATTAATTTGATTTCTGCTGTTGTTCACTAAGTAACAACCGCACATCATGATAAGCAAATTAGTAAATCTTGTTCTCCGGTTTTTGTTGGCAAAATCTTTCTCATAATGCTTTGTATGATTTGGTTAATTTTGCCTCTGGTTTTGCTCATGAATTTCCCGATTAATGTTATGCACCGCATGAAAACTAAACTAATCAAACTAAAAAGATTTTTTTTAAAAAAAAAGAAATAATGTTTTGTCTTTCAAACTATTGCAATAGGAACACTATTACATATGATTAGCATGTTTCAATGTTTCATAAGGATGGTATATTAATTTATAATATAGGTCAGGAATATATTCATTCTCCATGAAACTTTTCGCAAAAAGTTCAGTCAACTAGGATTTTAAACCTTGCAACACAGGATTATTTCAATTTTTTTCATAAAACAAGATGCGCTACCATTCCATCTTATTATAAATGATACATGAGACATCTCATGCGGACTTAAAATCATGATATGAATTATTTTAATGGTCAGAGAAATGAGCAAATCATGGCTTACCATCGGCATCAATGACACCATCCTGGATCATCTTGGGAATGCTCAGAAATATTGCAAGCAGTGCAGTAGACGCAGGCCAAAAGGCAGCCGAACGGATGCCCATCTTGTGAGCCACCTGGAAAGCCCACCCCATCCCATCGGCAATGATGCATGTAACTCTGTCACCTCCTGATGCGTTTATCTCTTCTATGAGCTCCTCCAGACCTCGAGGCATGGCCCTTAACATGCCTTCAGTCACCTTCCCCACATCATTATGGTCTTCACCAGGTGCCAATCCGTCTGGAAGGGAAACCATCTGTATCCCTTCCATCCCATCTCCACCCTTCTGGGACAAGACGGCAGCGGCGCGGACGTGGTTGAACTCGGTGTTGATGAATGTGATCTTGAAGCCATGGGCGACCAAAGAGTGGGAGAGGGCCATCAAGGGGATGGTATGGCCTTGCATTGGATAAGGTATCATGAGAGCATGAGGTGAAGCCATGCCCTGTTTCTTTCTGCTACCGCTCTCTATCTTCTTGTGTTAGATATGAGGATGAATAATAGGCCAAGGAATCTCATAGACTGTGGATTAATTAATGCATCACAGTCCTCCACAGGAAATAAGTTAGTTTTATTTATTGGACGTGGTTAGTCATTAAAAATAAAAATAAAAAGGAGCTGAACTTTTGGCAGATGCAGAAGAACTTATCCTAAATGGCGCAAGTGGTGTTGGCATTTTCTACCTGAATTTTTTATTTTATTTTTATATAGATTGGCACCTTTTTTTGTGTAAAAAAAAAAAAAGAAAGAAAGAAAGGAACTGGAACTGTTGTTATTAAAAAACGAGAGGTACAAAAATAAGTGGCGGAAACGGAAAAAAAAAATATTAATGTCTTTTCGTTTACAGCGTCGGAGATAATGGGTTGCTGGCCATCTAGCTTTTGGACACGGAACGACGAGAGCTGAAATCTCAAATCTTTTCCTCGACATCGCTATCTCCCGCTGAGTGGAAGCTCTTTAGGATGTGGATATATGCTTGCCTCTTCGTTTTTATTGAGCTCGGCCTAATCTCTGTCAATGCTTTGAAAAAGTTTTTATGCATTGTTGTCATCGGAATTCGTCTTTGACTCGACGCGATCGATCTCCAGGGAAAGGGGGGCAGACCTGCACAAGAAGTCCTCGCGCGAGAGGCGTTGGGGTTGGCCCTCCGCGGAAGACCCTCGACGCTCAAGTCAGTGGAGAAGAAATCGGCGATCAATCAGATAATGAAGAGGTGGATCTCTCCGGAAGACCTCTCCGGGGACGGCCAATCGAGAGCTCTAGAGGGCAAGAGCACCAACGGGCCGCCGGAGAGAGAGCCGTGAGAATGAGAGCGCATGCATGAGTGTGCCAAAAAGATGCGTATGCCTTAGGAGATGTGTATGCCTAAGGAGATGCGTACCTGAACGAATCTGGGAGCGTCAATTTATAGACTGTCACCTGGTCCTTGAGCGTCTTCTGAAAGGTTCAGAGGTTGTTAGGATACGGAGGTGGATAGAATCAGGCCGCTGTGGGGCCGTGGAATTTGTATCATGTTTGTTAGGGGATTGACGGCTGGGAGAGCACCTTGATGTCTCGAGATCTGGTCGAGTAGACCTGGGGCAATTACGATAGGTTCTAGGCCACGTTTCGACATGATTCCGTGTCTAGGATGCCGTTATGGTGAACCTGGGCTTTCCCGCATCAGGTTCCGCGGAGGTGGGTATTGGATTGTGGATCATTTGACGTGGCCGGCCATGGTGGCTCGGGGGAAAACGAGCTACGGGAGCCAGGAAGGGCCGAGCTACGGAAGCCCGGAAGGCCGAGCTACGGAAGCCCGGAAGGACCGAGCTAGGAAGCCCGGAAGGACCGAGCTAGGGAAGCCCGGAAGGACCGAGCTACGGAAGCTCGGAAGGGCCGAGCTACGGAAGCCCGGGAGGGCCGAGCTAGGGAAGCCCGGAAGGGCCGAGCTAGGGAAGCCCGGAAGGAGCCGAGCTAGGGAAGCCGGAAGGAGCCGAGCCACGGAAGCCCGGAAGGGCCGAGCTAGGGAAGCCCGGAAGGAGCCGAGCCACGGAAGCCCGGAAGGGCCGAGCTACGGAAGCCCGGAAGGGCCGAGCTAGGGAAGCCCGGAAGGACCGAGCTACGGAAGCCCGGAAGGACTGAGCTACGGAAGCCCGGGAGGGCCGAGCCACGGAAGCCCGGAAGGGCCGAGCTACGGAAGCCCCCGAGCCACGGAAGGGCCGAGCTACAGAAGCCCGGAAGGGCCGAGCTACGGAAGCCCGGGAGGGCCGAGCTACGGAAGCCCGGAAGGACCGAGCTACGGAAGCCCGGGAGGGCCGAGCCACGGAAGCCCGGAAGGGCCGAGCTACGGAATCCCGGAAGGGCCGAGCTACGGAAGCCCGGGAGGGCCGAGCTACGGAAGCCCGGAAGGAGCCGAGCTAGGGAAGCTCGGAAGGAGCCGAGCCACGGAAGCCCGGAAGGGCCGAGCTAGGGAAGCCCGGAAGGACCAGCTATGGAAGCCCGGAAGGGAGGAGGTCGACCTTAGCCGCCTCGCACGGATATTAATGCAATGTCGATTTTACCCCCAACACATGCCCTCCACTCCCTAGTTCGAAGCGTAGGTTCGGGCATAGGGAGTACAAGTCCAAATGGCGCGTCCCGGATGGGACGTCTTGGTTTAGACAGCTCGTGCAATGATACCCTAATTAATGCGACAGGGCCATATTGCCTTCGGGGCTAAGGCTCCTCTGAAAGTGACGGTTGGGATTACGCCACGTCATGAATCCCGATCGTTCGGGCGTTTGTCGAGGATTCCGGGCGCCTCGGGTGAGACGCCCTATCTCCTCAAGGCGGCTTCCTTAGCGGGGAAGCAAAGCGACAGCCGCACTATATATATACATGCATGTTCGCATCATCCTCTCGTCTTGTTTTTCGAAGAGTTTGGCCTCTCATCCTTCTCTACGCTCGTCGTTTCGCCTGGTGTTCTTCTCAATCGAGATGGCGATGAGCCCCAACGATGTGGTTTCGAGATTGCAGCTGAGGATTTGGGGAGGATCCACCAATGGTACGACATGCCCTCAGATGTCGTTCTGCGGGTGCCGGAGCCCGAGGATAGGGTCTCACGAGATTTGGAGTCCGGGGTCTTTATTTATGAGGATAGTTTGAAGGCAGGCTTTCGCTTCCCTCTCCATCCTTTGTGAAAGAGATAATGACCCACTACAACATCTGCCCGGCAATGGTGGCCCCAAACAGTTGGCGGAGCATCATTGGATTCATCTCAATGTGCCACCAGATTCAAATCGTCGCCACTCTCCCCCTTTTTCACGCCTGCTACCATCTGACTCCTGGGAGAAAATCAGAGTGGCCCTACATTGGACCCCGGAGATCTTTCAACGTCATTGTGGATAAGCCATCCTCCATCAAGGGGTGGAAGAGTCGTTTGTTATCGCAGAGGGGAATATCGGTTCCGGCTTCCCTTGGAAATGGGGGAATTTTGTGAGGGATGCGGAGACGCATCCAGCTTTGTCGACGCAGGAGGAGAGGGATTTGGATGTTCTTCGCAATGGCCAGGTGTTTTCTGCCAACGATCTGCTATCGGAGGGGGCCCTCTTCGCAGCCGGGCTCAGTCCTCTGGACCCGCAAGGTGAATCCCTTCTTTTATCCCTTTCTTGCTGTATATTTTTCTCGTGAATGTGTTTGGATCTGAGTATGCGTGTTCCGTTCTGACAGCCAAAAGGTCGGCGTTGTCGAACCTCTCCAAGAGGAAGAGAGGAAAACGCCCAGGGGAGGGTAGCGGCGCGGACAGTGGCCGGCCCGAAAAAAGGGCTCACATCTCTGCAAGAAGCCCGCCAGGCGCCGAAGCAGTCACGGCAGAAGCGCCGGGGGCAAAGGAGGATCCGAGGAGGGCGGTTATGGCCCCCGGTCCTCTCGTGTTGGAGATATCGGATAGCTCGGACGAGGCTCCGTTGGCTCGTCCATCCGCGTCCCCCTGAAAGAGGAACCAGCGACGGATTTGGGAGAGGCGGTTGTTGCTGAGGAGCCTGCTGTCCCTGCGGGATCGCCATCGGCTCCAGCAGGAGAGGGAGAGGCGGCAGCCGCAGCCGGGGAGGTTCAAGGAGAGCTCTCTCTTGGTCTCTCTGCAGGGGAGTCCGGTAGTAGTGAGGTCGGACCGCCCTCGATGGGTCAAGAGGCGGGTCAGACCGAGGCTTCGGGGGAGCCCACGGAGGAGATGCAAGTGGTAGGAAGGGTCGAGGCCCCGGAAGGCCCTGTGGCAGAGACACAGATGGTGGTAGCCGGGAAAGGTGCGTCGAAGGAGGGGACGCAGCAAGGTGGGAGTCCTGCATTGGGAACTCCTTCAAAAAGATTTTGGGGAGGCTGGCGCTTGGGCTAGCCGAATTATCCGAAGAAGTCCAAGCCAGGGCCTTGATAGAGGAGGCTGGGAAATTGGGGGTCTCTCAGACGGAGGTCGCCCAGGTTGGTCCCTCAGGCGGGGACGGTCAGCCCAGCAGCTCGAGCGCTGGTGTTGAGGAGGCATTTTCCGCCTTGATGAGGTCGGCCTTGCATCCAGGTGCAGATCCTTCGGCAGACAAGTTTGCTGACTTGGAGCTGGTCGATGCCGCGTTCGGTCAGCAAGGCGTGGCCGAAAGTGTCCATCTCCTTCCCGACATCGACAATACAACCCTGATGAGGATGACTCGGGCCTATGCCTCGCGGGTAAGTTATTTCTCTTATGTGGTAGATGTTTCCTGATTGACCCCATCATGGGTTTTTATTCATCTTTTGTCTCGCAGAGCGTTTTGCTTTCTCGAGCGATGTGCTGGCGCTTGAGTTTGGCGATGGGGGCCAGCATTCAGGCCAGGAGGGACAATGCCGAGCTCCAATCACGACTGAAAGTGTCTGAGAAGTTCGAAGAGCTTATGGATATGAGTGATAGGAGCTTGAAGGGAATAAGGGCGGCGCACCAGGCCACCCTGGCCGAAGTATCCAAGCAAAGGCGTAGAGTGGAGGAGTTGCAGGAACTCCTGGCGAAAAACGACGACGCATGCTTGGAACTGGCCAGAATAGGGTCAAAACACTCCGAGGAGGTGAAGGCGATGCGGAGAGAACATAGCGAGAGTATGAGTCGGCTGGGGAGGGAAGCCGCCGATGAGAGGAAGCGTTTGACTAGGATGCTCGACGAATTGGAGGAGCGACTGAAGCGCCGCGACAGCGAAATTGCCCACTTGAGGGAGGGCCCTAAATGGCAACAAGGGGTGATAGCTCGGGTGAACAACAAGCTATCCCAGGCCCGGGAGGATGCTGAAGCCAAACAGTTAAGGATCAACAATCTGCAAGAGAGAGTCAGTCGAGCTGGTTGGGGCCGATAGAACAAGAGCCAGGAGCGAGGCTGAGGAGTCGGCCAAGAGATTGGCCAGACGAGAGGAGGAGGTATGATCTCATTCCCCCCCTTTTTTAGCTTTTTCTACTGGTTTCTTGTGATGCCGACTTACTTCGGCTTTTTCAGATGGCGAAGTTGGAGTTGGAGGTTCGGGCTCTTTAAGGCGAGCTTGTGTCGAGCCGCAACAAGAGCTCGGAACTCGAGACGCGGGCCGGCGAGTTCGAGGAGCAAAATATCATCCTGCGGGCCTAAGTCGCAGAGGTTGAGAAACAGGCTACTGAGGCCAACATGCAGCTCGCCATACTCAAGGGGAGGCAGGATGCTATCGGCGTTGACGCCTTCCGACTGGGGTTGCAGGAATGCAAGGAGAAGATGTCCAGCGAACATCCAGAATGGGATCTCTCTTTTCTGGACGCCAAAACTCTTGATGACGGTGAGTTCGAAGGAGAAGAAGAAGACGAATACGTTGATATCCGATACCGATCCTAGCACCGTCCCCGGTCCCAGCGAAGCCACAGTTTCTGAGGGGCGGTCTCACACTGCCGTTGAAGGGGCGAAGGTGTTAGAGAGGGGCGAGCCTAGTCACACTTCTGCGGATGTAACCGAGGGCTCGACCAGAGCCGATGTGGTTCCTGACCCTTAGGGGCCACTCCTGTATTCCGTTTTTCAAGAGTCTATTTGGTGTCTCTTAATAAAAGAATCTTCTGTTCCCACTTAAGTGCTTTTCTTGCGTGGCCTTGTTGTCGTCTAGTCTCGCCTCAATCGTGAGCGACTTATGGCTCGCTGATACTCTTAGGTCGTCTTTATTCGGGATTGAAGGAATGCATTGGCTTGGCCCAAAGCAGGGTGACAGCCTTGACCAGTGAACTGGGAAATGATCTGGTTCGGTTGGTGTCTTAGTTAAGACCCGAGACACGAAACCAATTGGTTGAGATCGATGGATAGGGCAGGTCGGTGTGGACTGACCGATGGAACAGATCTGCTAAGGCCGGCATGCGAGATAGGTCGTCCGGGGCTGACGGGCAAAATAGGTCGGCTGGGACCGACAAGCGTAATAGGTTGGCGGGGGCCGACGAATAAGATAGGTCGGCTAGGGCCGATAAGCAAAAATAGGTCGACTGGGGCCGACAAACAAGATAGGTCGGCTAGGGCCGACGGGCAAAATAGGTTGGCTGGGGCCGACGACCAAGATAGGTCGGCTGGGGCCGACAAGCAAAATAGGTCGGCTGGGGCCGACGAACAAAAATAGGTCGGCTGGGGCCGACGAACAAGATAGGTCGGCTGGGGCCGACGAACAAGATAGGTCGGCTGGGGCCGACGAACAAATAGGTCGGCTGGGGCCGACGGGCAAGATAGGTCGGCTAGGGCCGACGAGCAAAACAGGTCGGCTGGGGCCGACGACCAAGATAGGTCGGCTGGGGCCGACAAGCAAAATAGGTGGCTGGGGCTGACGACCAAGATAGGTCGGCTGGGGTTGACAAGCAAAATAGGTCGGCTGGGGCCGACGACCAAGATAGGTCGGCTGGGGCCGACAAGCAAAAATAGGTCGGCTAGGGCCGACGAACAAGATAGGTCGGCTAGGATCGATGACCAAGATAGGTCGGCTGGGGCCGACAAGCAAAATAGGTCGGCTGGGGCCGACGAACAAGATAGGTCGGCTAGGGCCGACGGGCAGAGATAGGTCTCGCATTTTCTGCTATTCTGCCAACGCCCTGCTGTTCCGCAGGTGATTCGGTTTTTATTTCATCGAAACTGATGATACGGCACTCTGGGAACATAAAGCTGCTCTGAGGCTTTCTGAAAGATGCTCTTTTCCCATGCAGGTCGTTTCATCGTGCTGCGTACGCAGTCGCTTACCATTGGAGGATGTTATTTTCGAAGGACGATCTCCTGAACCTGCCAGTTTTTGAAGTGCTGGCGGACGATCTCCTGCGTTTAATGACCGTGATTCGGGATCAGGAGGAAATCTCTGTATACGTCGCAACTTAGGTGGTGGGCTTGGCGCGCAGTAGGGCACCGCGTCTATCCTGAGGGGCCACGTGGTGGCACGGACCAGATGTTTGAATCTCGGGACTTTCAGCTTGGGTGCTTTTCCCGGCTCATTTCTGCCTATAAAAAGGGGAGAAATGGGTCATGTTTGGTTATCCCCAAAGTTCCTTTCCCATCAGAGCTTTCATCATGCTCGTTTCTTTGCTGCCGCGAGTGGGAGGACTGAGCTTTTCTCTTATAAGCTCTCTGCCTCCAGATAGTTGGGGAGACGAGGGAGTTGCCGAAGAATGGCTCGCCCTTAGGGGATGGGTCCCGGAGATCATATGGAGAGCGCACTTAGGGGGCGTAGAGATCACACGGGGAGCGCACATATACTCTTCCCGTGTGACCTTTGTGGCCTGTTACGGGGGGCTTACGGTAGGAAGTGTATCGACACCCCCGTAGCACGTATAGACTCTCCTTCTTTCGCTGGCCTAGATTCCCATCCCTTCTCTGAGGGGAATCCTTGCCACGGGGCGGAGAATATGGGAGCAACCGGGGTCTGATGGTTCCTGAGCCTCTCGGTCGGGCGGCGGCCTGTGATCCAGCACCCCCTTCTAGGGGAGCGGGCTGGATCGTCCGAGTCCTCAGAATCAGCATCCACGGGCCGTGCCACCTTCTGAATCTTTTCATTCGGCGGGGGCCATGGAGGGTCGGCTTTGTCAACCGTCCAGGCGGGCTGACCGTTTCGTGGTTTGCCTGATTTGTCGATCCGGACGTCGGAGCATCACAGTTGCCTAGGTCTGCTTTGGAGCAGTTGCCCGAGTTTTGTATTCGTCTTTATTTTATGCATTTTAATGCTCTTGTAACGCCTCTGAGGCATTTGTAACCGATCTCGACTGGCAATAAAGAGAGTTATGTTTTGTCTTTCAATCTCTATCTTTTCTGTGCCGAGTTTGCTGTCATTGTTGTTTGTGGGGTACAAAGGCGTCCCGCTTGTCCTTAGATGAGGATCCCACGCTGTCCGAACTAATCGAGGTTCACGGGCGACGGTTTTGGGACCGTTCGGAGGAATGTGCTCCCTACTTCGGTCCGAAGCTTGGGATTTTTGCGCTTTGCTCTTATTGGAGCTTGAATTATCATGGGTTGGTTTGGTTGAAGTTCAGGGAACTTGTGCTTTTTCCTGTGGCGGTTTAGGGAACTTGTGCTTTTTCCTGTGGCGGTTCAGGGAACTTGTCGCTCGGCCCAGCCGAGGTTTGGAGAACTTGTAGCTCGGCCCAGCCGAGGTTCGGAGAATTTTTACTTGGCCCTGCCAAGGTTCGGAGAAATTGTAGCTCGGCCTAGCCGAGATTCGGAGAACTTTTAGCTCGGCCCAACCGAGGTTCGGAGAGTTTTTTGCTTGGCCCTGCCAAGGATCGGAGAAATTGTCGCTCGGCCCGGACGAGGTTTGGAGATATTGTAGCTCGGCCTAGCCGAGATTCGGAGAACTTTTAGCTCGGCCCAACCGAGGTTCAGAGAGTTTTTTGCTTGGCCCTGCCAAGGTTCGGAGAAATTATCGCTCGGCCCGACCGAGGTTCGGAGATATTGTAGCTCGGCCTAGCCGAGATTCGGAGAACTTTTAGCTCGGCCCAACCGAGGTTCGGAGATTGGGCTCAAGGGAGCGATTCAGTTGTCATTGTGGGCCATGGCGCTAGGTCTATGAGGCGCTTGGTGATGGGCGCCAGGCACGAGCAGCATATTGTCATGCCTTTTGCTCGGCGATGCTACTCTTCCCGAGGGGACAGGTTATTGGCCGGATGCCGGACTTCTTCCCTCTGTTCTTCCCAAAAAGGGAGCTTGGGGAAATGCCGTGTGCATTTATTATTGGGGGCGGCAGATCGGAAGGTAGTCTGTTCGGGGGAATTCCCGATCAGCCAGTCCACACTTATCGATCTTACTCGGGATGGGGTGTGGTACCTCGGATTTTGCAGCCTTTGAAATGACGACACGTGGCAAGCTCTTACGGATCGGCGGCTATGGCACGACCGACTGAGATACCTGTCTAGTGAGTATAAATATGACCGAGGGGTATCGGTCTCAGCCATCCCTCGGTTTAAGTTCTGAAACAATGGCCTTTCCAGGACGATCATCTAGTGAGCTGCGCACCTCACTCAACGGCCTGCTTCACTCGGAGGCAAGGCGTACCTCCGTCACTGTCGACGGACTGGGCCTGGCATCGGCCCTCGCAAGTAATCAGCAGCTGGCGAGGGTCGTAGAGGAATATATGAACGTCACGACCAAGGAGGTGGAGGCCCTGCGCCGGGTGATAGACCGGCAGAGGGAGGAGGTCGAATCGCTACGCCAGCAGGTGGCTGATCTCACCGAGCGCTTGGAGGGCCTGCTGGCGTCCGGAAGCGACTCCGACCCTTAACTTAGGGCCTCGGCTATTTTCATTTTGTGCTTCCGCTTTTCTTGCCTCTCTTTTCGTGTGCTCCCCTCCTTTTGGATTAATACAAAGAGGCTATTTTCATATAATCTTTCTTTTCGAGAGTCTTCTGCTTTTAAACATGTCATTCGCGTAATAGTTAGGGAGTCAGCGTGGTTACACTGGTTTACACGTCGAAGTAGATGCTTTGATCGATGGGTTATAGGGGTGTTACCCAAAGACTTTCAGCTGCAGAGGGGAATCCCATGGCTCTGCTCGATGCTTTTGGCCGATTACGCGGGGCTTAATGGGCCCTTCTTTTTGTGTGTCAACGGTTTTTTTGCTTAGCGTGCTTCATTTTAAACCGGCGGAAATTTCGGGAGCTATTTGGAAGTCCATCGACCTTAATCGGGGCCTACATGCTTTGGTTTTCAGCCGGCGCCTTAACCCAAAATTTTTTTTTACTCAGTCTTGTTGAGGTTTGGTTCGGGGAATTTGCTGCTCGGCCCAGCCGAGGTTCGGAGAATATTTTACTTGGCCCTGCCAAGGTTCGGAGAATTTGTTGTTCGGCCCAGCCGAAGTTCGGAGAATGTTTTACTTGGCCCTGCCAAGGTTCGGAGAACTTGTTGCTCGGCCCAGCCGAGGTTCGGAGAATGTTTTACTTGGCCCTGCCAAGGTTCGGAGAACTTGTTGCTCGGCCCAGCCGAGGTTCGAAGAATGTTTTACTTGGCCCTGCCAAGGTTCAGAGAATTTGTTGCTCGGCCCAGCCGAGGTTCGGAGAATATTTTACTTGGCCCTGCCAAGGTTCGGAGAATTTGTTGCTCGGCCCAGCCGAGGTTCGGAGAATGTTTTACTTGGCCCTGCCAAGGTTCGGAGAATTTGTTGCTCGGCCCAGCCGAGGTTCGGAGAATGTTTTACTTGGCCCTGCCAAGGTTCGGAGAATTTGTTGCTCGGCCCAGCCGAGGTTCGGAGAATGTTTTACTTGGCCCTGCCAAGGTTCGAAGAATTTGTTGCTCGGCCCAGCCGAGGTTCGGAGAATATTTTACTTGGCCCTGCCAAGGTTCGGAGAATTTGTTGCTTGGCCCAGCCGAGGTTCGGAGAATATTTTACTTGGCCCTGCCAAGGTTCGGAGAATTTGTTGCTCGGCCCAGCCGAGGTTTGGAGAATATTTTACTTGGCCCTGCCAAGGTTCGGAGAATTTGTTGCTCGGCCCAGCCGAGCTTCGGAGAATGTTTTACTTGGCCCTGCTAAGGTTCGGAGAATTTGTTGCTCGGCCCAGCCGAGGTTCGGAGAATGTTTTACTTGGCCCTACCAAGGTTCGAAGAATTTGTTGCTCGGCCCAGCCGAGGTTCGGAGAATATTTTACTTGGCCCTGCCAAGGTTCAGAGAATTTGTTGCTCAGCCCAGCCGAGGTTCGGAGAATGTTTTACTTGGCCCTGCCAAGGTTCGGAGAATTTATTGCTCGGCCCAGCCGAGGTTCGGAGAATGTTTTACTTGGCCCTGCCAAGGTTCGGAGAATTTGTTGCTCGGCCCAGCCGAGGTTCGGAGAATATTTTACTTGGCCCTGCCAAGGTTCGGAGAATTTGTTGCTTGGCCCAGCCGAGGTTCGGCCCTGCCAAGGTTCGGAGAATTTGTTGCTCGGCCCAGCCGAGGTTTGAAGAATATTTTACTTGGCCCTGCCAAGGTTCGGAGAATTTGTTGCTCGGCCCAGCCGAGGTTCGGAGAATGTTTTACTTGGCCCTGCCAAGGTTCGGAGAATTTGTTGCTCGGCCCAGCTGAGGTTCGGAGAATGTTTTACTTGGCCCTGCCAAGTTCGGTGAATTTGTTGCTCGGCCCAGCCGAGGTTCAGAGAATATTTTACTTGGCCTGCCAAGGTTTGGAGAATTTGTTGCTCGGCCCAGCCGAGGTTCGGAGAATATTTTACTTGGCCCTGCCAAGGTTCGGAGAATTTGTTGCTCGGCCCAGCCGAGGTTCGGAGAATATTTTACTTGGCCCTGCCAAGGTTCGGAGAATTTATTGCTCGGCCCAGCCGAGGTTCGGAGAATTTTACTTGGCCCTGCCAAGGTTCGGAGAATTCCTGTCCAGGCAAGGAGCTCGGTTGTGCCGAGGATTGGTAAGCAGCATCTATTTCTTTTTGCAATTTTTGGTGATGTAGTGCACAATGATTTGCATTGAGGAAAATGTGCCGACAGGAAGATATAATGAGGCATATGAAAATAAATTTGGAGAGGACGTACCCTATTGATAATATTTTCGGAGATTGTCCGAATTCCACGTCCGGGGAATGGATTTCCCATCTAGATCCTGTAGCTTGTAGGTTCCCGGTCCGATGATCTCCGCTACTTGGTACGGCCCTCCCAGTTTGGCACCAACTTTCCTTGTTCCAGCGGTTTGGAAATAGAGGCCTTTCGGAGGACAAGGTCGCCGGGTAGGTAGGCCTTCCCTTTGACTCTGGAAGCATGGTAACGGGCCATCCTTTGTTGATAAGCAGCCATTCTGATCCGGGCCTTCTCTCTGATTTCCTCTATTAGGTTGAGGTTGGTGCGGAGTTGTTCGTTGCTAGCTTCCTCTGAATAGCTTCCACTCGCAATGATGGGAGGCCGACTTCCACAGGGATAACGGCCTCTGTACCGAAAGCCATTCGGAATGGGGTTTCGCCTGTCGGGATTCTTGGGGTTGTGCGGTAGGCCCATAAGACATGGTGTAGCTCATCCGCCCACCTGCCTTAGGCTCTGGAGAGGCGAGCTTTGATTCCCTGGAGGAGGGTTCTATTGGTCACTTCGGTCGCTCCGTTGGCTTGTGGGTGCCCGACCAAAGTAAGGTGGTGACGGATTCCGTGCTCCTCACAGAACTGGCAAAATTTAGAGTTGTCAAACTGCTTACCGTTGTCGGTGATTATAGTATGCGGGAGGCCAAATCGGCAGATGATGGACCTCCAAACAAAATCTCTGGCCCATGCCTCAGTAATTTGTACAACTGCTTCCGCTTCGACCCATTTGGTGAAGTAGTCGATGGCGACAAATAGGAATTTCTGCCCCGTGGCAAGCGGGAATGGGCCGAGGATGTCCATCCCCCATTTGGCAAAGGGCCAAGCAGAGGATATAGAAACTAGCTCGGCGGAAGGGAGCCTTTGGATGTTTGAATGCCTCTGGCAGGGGTCGCAGGCTCGGACTAGATCGTCCGCGTCTTTTTGCATGGTCGGCCAATAGTAGCCATGTCGCAGCACTTTGTGGCATAGGGACCGGCTTCCCAGATGGTTGCCGCAAATCCCTTCATGTACCTCGCGTAGAGCATAGTCTGCTTCGAACGGGCGAAGGCATCTGAGCAGCGGCAGGGAAAAAGACCGTTTGTAAAGCTGGTTGTCGATCAACACGTAATGAGTGGCCTGCAGCGTCAGCTTTCTAGCCTCTCTTCGGTCGGACGGAAGCGATCCTTCTTTGAGATATTCGAGGATAGGGTCGAACCAGGATGGCTCGGCCTCAACTTGCATTACTCGGTTGGCGTCTGCAATGCTGGGCTTTTCCAAAGTCTCCAGGTGGAATTTTTGTTCGGCGTCCATCGTCTCCGTGGTCGCCAATTGGGAGAGTAGGTCGGCGCGGGCATTCTCGGATCTGGGAATCTGAATAATTTCGAATTCGGCAAAATGAGGAAGCAGGTTTCGTACCTCCTGGAGATATCGAATCATGTTCGGCTCTCGGGCCTCAAACTCTCCCCGAACATGGCCGGCTACCAGCTGGGAGTCGGTGAAGGCACTGAGCTTCTCCACCTTTAAGTTGTGGGCAATTCGGAGGCCGGCTAACAGGGCTTCGTACTCGGCCTCGTTGTTGGAGGCCGGAAAGGAGAATCGGATGCCATATTCGAAGGTTATCCCCTCTGGACTGGTAAGAACCAGACCCGCACCGGAGTGATGGGCATTGGATGACCCGTCGACATGGAGGAGCCAATGGGCTCCAAATTTTGGCTCTTCAAGGGAGTCTGGGGTAGAGCCGTCCTCCGGGATGGTACACTCGAGGAGGAAGTCAGCCAGTACTTGGGCTTTGATGGCCGGGCGAGGCTGAAAATGTATGTCATGCTCGCTTAGCTCGATGGCCCATTTGGTCATCCTTCTCGATGTCTCGGGACGGTGGACTACCGCCCTGATGGGTTGGTCAGTCAGGACCGTCACAGAATGTGCTTGGAAGTATGGCCGCAGCTTTCAAACTGAGATGATTAAGGCCAGTACCGTCTTTTCAATTTTGTGTACCTCGTCTCCGCATCATGGAGCAGCCTACTGACATAGTAGATCGGCTTTTGGACTCTGCCTTCTTCCTTGATCAGCACCGAGCAGACTGCACCTTCCAAAACAGCCAGGTACAAGAATAGGGTCTCTCCTGGGACCGGACTGCTGAGGAGCGGGGGCGAGCCGAGGTACTTCTTGAGATCCTAGAACGACCTTTGGCATTCGGGAGTCCACTGGAAGTTTTTGGCCGATCGGAGAGTTTTGAAGAAGGGGAGGCATCTCTCGGCCGACCGCGCCATGAAGCGGTTTAGGGCCGCTATTCTCCCGGTTAGGCGCTGGACCTCTTTGATAGATGCCGGGGGCGCCATTTGTTGGAGAGCTTGAATCTTCTGGGGGTTGGCTTCGATGCCTCGCTGGGAGACTATGAAGCCGAGGAACTTCCCCGAGTTGACACCGAAGGCACATTTGGTCGGGTTGAGTCTCATCCCGTACTTGCGCAGCGTGGCAAAGCTCTCTGTGAGGTCGTCGACATGCTGTGATGCCTCCTTGCTTTTAACCAGCATGTCGTCTACGTACACCTCCATATTCCGGCCGATTTGTTCCTTGAACACTTTGTTGACCAGCCTCTGGTAGGTGGCACCTGCATTTTTAAGACCAAAAGGCATAACACGGTAACAGTAAGTACCTCGGTCGGTTATGAAGGCCGTCTTTTCTTCATCTTCAGGGGCCATTCGGATCTGATTGTAGCCGAATAGGCATCCATGAATGTCAGCATCTGGTGGCCTGAGGTGGCGTCCACGAGCTGGTCAATCCGAGGGAGGGGGAAGATGTCCTTCGGGCAGGCTTTGTTAAGGTCGGTGAAGTCGATGCAGATTCTTCACTTGCCGTTCGACTTTTTCACCATGATGACATTTGACAGCTAGCTCGGGTAATTAACCTCTCGGACGAAATTGGCCTTGATGAGTTTGTCTACCTCTTCCCCGATGGCCTTTTGTCGCTCTGGGGCGAAGCTTCTCTTCTTCTGCTTAACCGGTCTGTGCATCTCATCTACATTGAGATGATGGACGAGAACCTCGGGGCTGATCCCTGGCATGTCAGAGGCGGACCAGGCGAAGATGTCAGCGTTATCTCGAAGGAAATCGATCAATCTGTGCCGAGGCTTTCCTTTGAGCAGCGACCCGATTTTGATGGTTTGGTCGGGTTGAGCTTCGTCCAGCGGCACCTCCTCCAATTCCTCTGTCGGCTCTCCCCTTTGTTCGGCAAAGTCCTCGCGAGCATCCAGCCCATCAACCTCTGGTATTCTGGACTGAAGGCTTGTAACAAAGCACTGCCGAGCCATGGCCTGACTTCCCCGGACAACCCCAACTCCTTGCTCGGTGGGAAACTTCATGGATAGGTGCGGGATGGAGACAACGGCCTTGAGGGACATCAGACCGGGCCTTCCGAATATTGCGTTATAGGGGGATCTGAGGTCGGTCACTAGGAAGTCTGTCTGAATAATGGTCATAAGGGGCCATGTTCCCGCGCGGACCGTCAAGGTGACGATCCCTTCCGGGATGACGACATCGCCTGTGAATCCCATCAAGGTGGAATCCACGGCTCGAAGATTTTCCATGAGTAATTTCATCCTGGCAAACACATCGAGGTACAAAACATTCACCGAACTTCCACTATCAACGAGGATTCGGCTTACATCATAGTTGTTCAAATTAAGGGATACAACTAGTGCATCATCGTGGGGGAGCTGTACCCCAAGAAGATCATCATCGGAGAAGGAGAGTTCGCCCGTCCGTGCCTTCTTTGGCACTGATCCGTCACTGTTGCCTCTGGGGCTCGATCCGCCGGCCTCTTCAATCATATTAATACGGCCAATCACGGGCGGGTTCGGTGGAGGAGGAGGTTGTTGAGGTTCGGGTTGGCGGTCACCTCCTTGTTGTGGCTCGGGCGCTCTCCTAAACTGATCCAGTCGTCCCCGCCGAATCAGCCTCTCGATCTCATTCTTTAGCTGCCAGCATTCTTCAGTGTCGTGACCGTGCTCCCGGTGGTAGCGGCAGTACTTGGCGGGATCTCTTCGGGTCGGGTTCCCTCGGAGAGGCACTGACCGGGGAAGCTGGCGCTCTATCTCCATAAGGATTTGTGCCCGTGGCACAGTCAGCGGAGTATAGCGATCAAATCGCCTAGGAGGACTCCGGGAGCGATTCCTTGGCGGCAGCGGAGGGACTCTCTGGTGGTGAGGCGGACTTGGTCGCCGAGCAGGACGGTGCCTGTCGGGGACTTTGGGCTCCTTCTTCTTTGCCTGCTCAGCGCGGGCGACCCTTCGCGATTCTTTGACCCTAGCGTACTTGTCCGCTAGGGCCATCATATCAGAGAGGCCGGGGGGGTAGCTGACCTCCATAGCTAGGTAGAAGTCGCTTTCCTTCAAAACTCCCCCGCCAAAGCAGACATGGCCACCTCATGATTAAGGTGGTCCACTTCCAACATGGCCTTATTGAAACGGCCAAGGTAATTCCTCAAGGACTCCCCCTCTCTCTGCTTGACTTCGGAGAGGGAGTCAGATCTTCGTCGGTGGCGGCGGCTGCTGACGAACTGGCCAATAAAAAGGCGGCTCAGCTCGTCGAATGAATCGATGGAACCCGGCTTCAAAGCGTTGAACCAGGTTTGGGCGGATCCTTTGAGGGTGGAGGGGAAGGCGCAACAGAGGACCACATCAGATGCTCCATGGAACATCATAATCGATCGGAAGCTGCTGAGATGATCATCCGGATCAGAAGAGCTGTGATAGGGTTCGACGACTGGTAACTTGACATTGGAGGGAATCACTTCCTCCATGATCCTCTTAGAGAAAGGGATGCCCTGTTCCGCCTTGGGCTGGGATGGATGGGCCTGCTTGGCGGCATCCAGTTCTTGTCGCATCTCCTGGATCTATCGACGGATCTCCTCTTCGCCAGCCAGGGGAGGAGCTGGGCGAGAAGAGCGTAGAGACGGTGTCGAATCATAGTGGGAGGTCACCGGTGAGAGAGATCGAGCTCGCCGAGATCTGGGAGGATCTCCATTGTGGCTGCCTCGCGGGACTGGTTTGTCCCCTCTGGGCCGGTGCGGGGGATCCACAGACTCAGGCAGATCAGAGGAGGAGGCTGCCGGTGAAGAAGGAATCGCCGCCTCCTTCTGAAGGTGCGAAACAGGAGGAGCTGCAAGGCGCTCTTGAACCAGGTGGGTAAGGGCCTGGACTTGTTGGACCAGTGTAGCGAACTGGTCCTGGGTCACCGGGATGGCAGGCGGTGACGGGGTCTCGACTGGTGGTGGTTGCGGCGCTACACCGCTCGTCGGATCTGGCCTCTGGGAAGCGGCCTGATCTTGAGCTTCTGAGGTTGCTCTTCTCTGGTTGGCCATTAAAGAGGTTCTGCTCCGGATTTAGATCCTTATCTCCTCTTTCCAAGTTTTAATGGGACTTGAGGCCCTTCCTCTAGCGCCAATCTGTTGCCGCCGGGATCCGTCCTCCGACTCGGGCACGGTCGATCTCCAGGGAAGAGGGGGTGGACCTGCACAAGAAGTCCTCGCGCGAGAGGCGTTGGGGTTGGCCCTCCGCGGAAGACCCTCCGATGCTCAAGTCAGTGGAGAAGAAATCGGCGATCAACCAGATAATGGGGAGGTGGATCTCTCCGGGAGACCTCTCCGGGGACGGCCAATCGAGAGCTCTAGAGGGCAAGAGCACCAACGGGCCGCCGGAGAGAGAGCCGTGAGAATGAGAGCGCACGCATGAGTGTGCCAAAAAGATGCGTATGCCTAAGGAGATGCGTATGCCTAAGGAGATGCGTACCTGAAGGAATCTGGGAGCGTCCAATTTATAGACTGTCACCTGGTCCTTGAGCATCTTCTGGAAGGTTTAGAGGTTGTTAGGATACGGAGGTGGATAGAATCAGGCCGCTGTGGGGCCGTGGAATTTGTATCCTGTTTGTTAGGGGATTGACGGCTGGGAGAGCACCTTGATGTCTCGAGATCTGATCGAGTAGACCTGGGGCAGTTACGATAGGTTCTAGGCCACGTTTCGACCTGATTCCGTGTCTAGGATGCCGTTATGGTGAACCTGGGCTCTCCCGCATCAGGCTCCGTGGAGGTGGGTATTGGATTATGGATCATTTGACATGGCCGGGCCATGGTGGCTCGGGGGAAAATGAGCTACGGGAGCCCGGAAGGGCCGAGCCACGGAAGCCCGGAAGGGCCGAGCTAGGAAAGCCCGGAAGGACCGAGCTACGGAAGCCCGGAAGGGCCGAGCTGCGGAAGCCCGGGAGGGCCGAGCTACGGAAGCCCGGAAGGGCCGAGCTAGGGAAGCCCGGAAGGAGCCGAGCCACGGAAGCCCGGAAGGGCCGAGCTAGGGAAGCCCGGAAGGAGCCGAGGGAAGCCCGGAAGGACCGAGCTACGGAAGCCCGGAAGGGCCGAGCTAGGGAAGCCCGAAAGGACCGAGCTACGAAAGCCCGGAAGGACCGAGCTACGGAAGCCCGGGAGGGCCGAGCTACGGAAGCCCGGGAGGGCCGAGCCATGGAAGCCCGGAAGGGCCGAGCTACGGAAGCCCGGAAGGACCGAGCTATGGAAGCCCGAAAGGGCCGAGCTACGGATGCCCGGGAGGGCCGAGCTACGGATGCCCGGAAGGACCGAGCTACGGAAGCCGGGAGGGCTGAGCCATGGAAGCCCGGAAGGGCCGAGCCACGGAAGCCCGAAAGGGCCGAGCTACGGAAGCTCGGGAGGGCCGAGCTACGGAAGCCTGGAAGGAGCCGAGCTAGGGAAGCCCGGAAGGAGCCGAGCCACGGAAGCCCGGAAGGGCCGAGCTACGGAAGCCCGGAAGGGCCGAGCTAGGGAAGCCCGGAAGGACCGAGCTACGGAAGCCCGGAAGGGAGGAGGTCGACCTTAGCCGCCTCGCATGGATATTAATGCAATATTGATTTTACCCCCCAACATGCATCAGCCGCCTTTGGTGGCCTTATTAATCGTATGAATTGATCGTTCACATATATTAATACATGTGTGATACTAAAAAGCCTCAATAAACTTTTATATGTGTATTGACATAGCTAAACGATCAATTTTTGCAAACGGTGAGCATTTTATGCACTAATAGACCTGTGCATAGAGAGACTTTTTCTATTGCTTTTGAAGGGATTTTATTTTTCAAAGTGATGATTTTGGATGAGAATTGATGTGTCATTGTCCATAATTGGTTCTTGCGTAAGAGCATCGATACAGACAAAAGCTTCCAGTTGATAGATGATTTTGGATGAAAGCACGATGATAGAGACAAAAGCTTCCGGTTGCTTGCTCCACAACAGTTTTTTTTTTTTTTCCCTCCTTTTCTTTTAAGATACTACACATTTCTATCATCCCCAGCAGCGTTATTATTTATAATTTTTTTAAGGAACTTTCCCCCAAGAAGGGAGGAGGAGGACACCACCCTGAGATGATGAAGAGGTGACAATTTTTTTTCGTTTGGTCGTTTATCTGGTCGGTACCATTTTTAACGGATCGAAGAATTTTCTGTCTAAACGGCTTGTTGGTACCATTTTTAACGGATCGAAGAATCTCCAGTTTAAATGGCTTAACAGATAACGAAGATTTTTCGTTAACGGCTAAACGGTAAAGAGCCCAGGAATGGTATTCTTCATCCCATTCCCGTTTATCCGTTAACTTTAATATAATATATTTAAATTTTAAAATATATATTAATATATTAATATATTAAAAATTAAAAATAAATAAAATATATATAATCCTGACTCTTACTCTTCCTTATTTCATGTAGTCGTCTCTTGCTCTTCCTTCTTTCACGTAACTGAACTGAAGTTCTTAACCAAGATGAGAACTAGCTCTATTAGTCCATTGTCTATCTTTCTCAATCGCTGCCCCATCAACGCCCTTCAACACCTTTTCTTTTTCTGGTATACTTCTCTTTATTTATTTCTTTGAAATTTGATTGTATTTTTTTTCTGGTATACTCATCTCTTTAGAAAGATCTCTTTATTTATTTCTTTTGAAATTTGAATGTATGTTTTTTTTATACTGTTGTTGTGTTGAAAATCTTTTTTTCGTGTTAATTGTTTTCTTTCTTACTTTTCATTCTCTTGTTCCTTATCCTAAAGTCGGAGAATCTTTCATATATATCAATATCATCATCTCGATTAATCTTCATTTTATCTAAACGGATAAACAGTACCTGATGGGTACCCCTTTACCCGGCTAGGTATCTCCGTTCTCGTTCCATTAATTATAACGGCTTAACAAGGTGGGGAATGGAAATATTTTTTCTAACGGGGCATTTCCATCCTTAAGTATGATAAACTAGTCTAGCCTTTTCTTTGGAACTGTTTTTTAAACCGGTGTTGTTTGACACTGGTTTAACAAAAAGAGCGTGGAAGCTAATGTTTTTGCAGGGATAGTGCTAAACGTTTTCCTTTTTAATATGGGCCTTCGTTTAGATACGCAAAAAGCACTCCTTGAAGTGGCGCTTTCTAAAAGAGCCACTTTTTGAAAGGCGCTTTTAAGTTAAAAATCGCCATTTGAAGTGATGCTTTTGAAAAATGGTGCACTCTTCTTAAAAAGGAAGCGCCATTTGAAGCGTGACATTTTCTAAAGCGCCACTCATCGAACTATGCGCATTCATACTGAAATCCTTTAACCACATCATCAATCTAATTATTTAACGAGAATCTTTAGTCTAAGGTTTGAACAAAAGAGGCTTATGCGCAGGTTGCTTCACTGCAAAAGAGAATATGAACGTCTAATGCCGTGTGGTATCATTTAACAAGACGTTTATTTATGAAATGTGAAATGAAATCCATTTTGATTGACTAGTACAAGTGATAAATTTATTTATTATTCTAATTTAATTATTAAAATAAATATTAAATACTTTAAATATATTAAGAATTGATACTTTTTTTAGAATATTTACAAAAAAGGAATCTATAGATGAAAAGAGCTCGATTTTTGGAATCACGATGACACACACTTAAATCATGACTCCGTTTGCCCAAAAAGAAAGAAAGAGATAATTTCGCATGATCCTCAGTGCAAACTAAGGTAGATGATGTTGAACGGATGGCTAAATTTTTTTTTACATTATCTGAACGATCTTGAGCCCAATTGACTCCAACTAATTTGACTAGGAGGAAGCTCTAAACAAGCTTTATAAAAGGAGAACCTCAGGCAGAAGTCAAGGAAGATGAGTTTTCTCCAAAGTTCTTTTTATTTTTCTTTTATTTAGATCATTGTATTTAGGCCTAGGGAAAGAAAATTATGGAGAAAATGCTGATGGTAGCAATGCATGACTAGATTCTAGAGGTGGGCACTAGGTCGTGCCTAGCACGGCATAGTGCAGGCCCATCGTACCTAGCACGGCATGGCTCAGGCCCATCGTGCCTAGCACGGCCTAGGCCCATCGTGCCTATAAAATTATCGTGCCATGCCTGGCACGGCCCAGTAACAAACGGGCCATGCCAGGCACGGCATGGTAAAAAAAATTCAGGCCCGGCATGGCCTATGGCCCATTTTGGGCCATGGGCCATGCAGGGCCTGAGCCGTGTCGGGCCTGGCATGGCCCCTAACGGCTATATAGCCGTTAAAAATGGCCATATGGCCATTTAAGGGGGATTTAAGACCATTTTACCCCTCCCAACATGCATATAACAACTATATTAAAGAGTATTTTTGAAAAAAAAAATTGGGACTTCTATAAATAGCCCATTTCTCCCTCATTCTTACCACACCAAACCAACTTCTCTATTACTACTATTTTTCTCTTCTAGCAAGTGCTCTAACATAATAGTAATTTAATTTTTAGTTTGCAAGTGTTCTTGCAAGTGGCAAGTGCTCTAGCAAGTATTCAAGTGCTACAAGGTCACTTCTTGTTGAGAGGCGAGAACGCAAAAGGAAGCTCACAAATCTCAATTCTATGCCTCCACCTCTGATCCTCTTCTCAATTCCTTCTTGTAGGTTAGTTTTTATTTTTTTGTATTTATTAATTAAAAATTTTAGATATGACATCTTTTAACGAAAGTAATTTTAACATGCACCCTTTTTCTAAGGGTGAGAAAACTAATCCCTAACCCCAACCCCAACCCCAAGTTTTCTCTAAAGCCAGTGTTAGTGAATGTCAAACCTCTTCTCGTAAGAGGACTAGTGATGTTTGGAATGATTTCAATAGATTATGGTTGATGGAGTCTATAAAGCAAAATCTAAAAAATGTGCAAAACTTTACAGTTGTTCTAGCACTGAGGGAACAGGGCATTTAAAAAGACATCAAGAGACTCATAGGATGTATGATTCCTGTCAGCAATGTATCTTTAATATACAAGAGGGATCACTTGTAGGTAATTTTGAATATAACCACCAAAATCAGAGGAAATTATTTGTAAGATGGATAGTTTAGGATGAATTACCTTTTAGTTTATCTAAATCTTATAATTTTGAACGATATGTTCAATTAGGCCTACAACCTGCTTATAAAAGAACTAGTAGCCGTAGTACCTTTAGAAGAGTGGCTATGACAAACTTTTTAGCAATGAAACAAAGTTTAACTGAAAGTCTCAAATTTAAATGCTAGAATTTCTTTAACTTCTGATATTTGGTCGATATTTGTAGGTAGTAATTGTTTTATTGCTATTACTGCTCATTATATTAATAATGATTGGCAACTAAATAAATGAATTATTACTTTTCATACTTTTGATTTTTTGCATTCAGGATAACAAATTTTAAATATTATTTATCAAACCGCATGCTCATATAATATTAATAAAAATAATATCAATTACTTTTGCTAATGCATCTAATAATAATTCTATTGTTGCATTATTAAATGACTATTTGCATCCCATTTTAGATGGACAATTATTTCATATTAGATGTACATATCATATATTAAATTTTTTTACTCAATCTGGCATGAACATAATTCAAGAGGTTATTTTAAAAATTAGAAATGCAATTTCTTTTATTCATACTTCAAGGTTAAGACTTTAAGAATTTAAACAAATATGTATAGATCATGGTAAACATTTTTAAAAAATTAAACTTGATGTAATAACTCATTGGAATAGTACCTATACCATGGTACATGATGCATATCCATATAAGAACTTATTAAGTGCTTATATTAATGATCGTGAATTAGGATTTATATTGACTGAACTTGATTAGTATCAAGGTAAAATTTTAGAAGATTTTTTGGTTACTTTTTATGATGCTACAAATGTTCTTTCAGGTATTTATTATCCGACTTCTTGTTCATTTTTATAAAAAGCATATGTAATTAGAAAAAATTTAAAGAATATAGATATCATGAAGTTTTAATGCCTATTATATGAAATATGGAAACTAAATGGAATGATATTAGAATAGGATATGTCCATTGCATATCTTAGCTATTGTTTTGTTCCTAGAATTAAATTAAATAGCGTAAATTTTTTAATTGATCAATATTGTGAAAACATGAATCAAAATCCTGAACCTGCTAAAGATGAGGTAACATGACTTCTTAATGATATTTATGATTTATATAATGATAAAATTTGTGAATCTAGAATACCTACTCAAAGCTCTGCTTCTTCTTCTAGATCTTGTTCATCTTCTATTTTTTCATTCATTAGAAGACACACACATGCTTTATCTTCTTCATGTTCTTCATCTTTAAGTAATGAATTAAAATTTTATTTACGAAACGATCTTCATTCTGCATATGATGAAGATCTTTAGATGTATTAGCTTGATAGAAGAGTGTTAGAAATCAATATCATATTGTCTACCATTGCACGAGATATTTTAGCTGTGTCGATATCCACAGTAGCATCGGAATCCGCTTTCTTTGGATGAAAACAGAAGTAGGATGACTGGCGAGACAGTTAAGATGCTTATCTGCTTCAAAGATTGGTTTGATGCTGAGGCGAGGGTTCAAAATAAAGGTGGACATGACTTAACCAGTGAAGATGATGATGACACAAATACTACTGATGATGATGAGTAAGTCATCTCTATTTTTATATATATTTTTATTTTTTAATTATTAAAGTGAGTCATCTCTTTTTCTCTCTATTTTTTCTCATTTCTTATTGTATTCTGTTTTGAAGGTTAGGCCTAGCCCCCCTCCCTTCCTATACCATTTTGATTTTAAATTAATAAATTGGTAGGGGTCTATGCCAAATCCCCCACCATTAAGGTGGCTTCATATTTAAAATATAATTTTTTAATTTATCAAAAAAAGATTTTTTTACAAAAATTTTTGATCAAGCCCTTATGGGCGGCCGTGCCTGGCACGGCCCACCTAGGTCAGCACATGCCGTCATGGGCCGTGCCGTGTTGGGCCAGCGGAAAAAAATTTTCGAGCTCGACACGGTGTGGTTTACTGGGCCGTGCCAGGCACGGCCCATTTCGTGCCGAGCCGTGCCGTGCCATGGGCGGCACGGCCCAATGCCTACCTCAACTAGATTCCTTCAACTTGGGATGATGATGAAGTCTATAGCCAAGTTCTATCTTTCTTTTTGTTCTTAATTTTTATGCAATAAAATCATACTCTTTTTGCATATATCTTTTGAGTTATTTTTCTGATTAAGGTTTTGATATGGCATACACGGCCTAACCCTCTATCAATGTACTGTGATCTCGGGATACGGTACGTACCTAAGAAAGATAGATCGTAGTATGGTAGTTTAAACCTCTAACTTTATAAATAATTAGATAGCTTATACTCTAAGTGAACGTGCCTTGATCTTCTGATACGGTCCGTACCTGATAAGAAATAAATTATTCTAATTCTGAATTTGTAAAAATTATTGATATTGCAACATAAAGAAAAGAAGATAAAACCTATGTGCATGATGGATTCGGATTCCTGGGTTGCTTTTCTGCTGTCTTAATTTCATTAATTAATTAATTGTTATCTTTTAATAACCACTTTTCTAAATATAACCATTTACAAATAATTTTCTTTTATTTCTTTTTATGAAATAATTGCCTTTAATCCTCAATGATACGATTTTGATTCACCACTAGCTATAGTAGTGAGTAGGTTTTATTTTTGACCGCCAACGACAACGATCAACAAGCAACATCAAGCCTTTGCAAGAAGTAACATCTGAAATAAGCATGTAAAATTAAAGCATTTTTTGATTTCGATTGTTCTGTTGTTTGTTTGACCTTAGAATTATTCAAAATGTGACAATTTGCGTTTAAAATTCTTGTCCAATAAGAGAGAACAAGAAGAAGAAGTTAATTTGCTGCCCAGGACAAAACTATACTGCACAATGACAAAATTATCACCTTGGAAAAAAAATGATCAACAACAACATTCATGCAAGTTAATTGGGTGCTCAACAGAGCCACACTGAACCATGACAAAATTATCGCCTTGGAAGTTGGAACAAAATAGCTGATCGACAACTACACTGATTCAAGTTAATTTGCTGTTCAGGATAAAACCACACTGCACCATGGCAAAATTATCACCATAAACTATCAGGGTAATCCAAATAAAAGATTGCAACACACAAACCTTGCAATCAGTAAGACAGAACACAAGCAAAAAAATTTGATCCCCATGCACAGTATTACAATTTATACTGGTGTGATTGATCAGGCTCCGTTATTAACGGGCTAATGTAAGGTACCCGCCGTCACCTCAGCCCCAACCTCGGCCTCGGCCTCGGTTCCGACTGTGGCCTCGGCTCCGACCTTGGCTTCAGCCTCGGCCTCGGTGCCGACCCCAACCTCGGACTTCAGGTCCCCACTACCTCGAGTCGTCTGACACTACCACGTGGCTCACCAACCACCTGCAGCTGCCACATGACCCACTAACTGTTTGCGATTGCGCATGGCCACTATCTATAGCGGTGCCTATCTGGCACGATTAGACCCACCTGCCACCTATGGCGCAGCGCGTGGCAGGTGATTGGCGGGACAAGACACCTCTGACAAGCGCAGTGTCGGTTGTGACCTGTCTTTGTCAGCCTGGCCACCTGCCCGCTACCGGACAATAACGCCTCAGAATCAGCCACCTTCCAAGAGAAGAAAAGGGAATCTTCGAACAGGTATAAGAACCTATACTCACAACGAGGGAAGGAATCTGAACTCAAGTTCTCAAGCTATTCTCCTTCATCAGCTCTTTCTTTTACTGTTTTCAAGTCGCTTACTTGAGCGTTGGAGGGTCTCCACCGGTGAAACCGATCCCCGGGGACTTTCTTACAGAAACGCCGACCGAGGAGGAGACCCTCCATTATCCTGATGTTCGAGAAGCGCGATTTGGCGGCAACATATACCATCAAAGAAGCACCATTGAGGCCATTGAGGCCTTCTGTTAGAATGGTCTAAACGCAGTATATGCTAAACAGTACAGATACCCATTCTCTGTTTAAAGTTCCAACAACTAATGCAAAAGATGATAGCTGATATTATTACTGTTTGTAAAATAAATAGGAATACCATCCCCTTCTTCTAACATTGTGTGTCAAATTCTTCCACTCTAATGTCCAAAATGACGTCAACAAGCAAAATAGTTTTGTAATTTTTCAGAAAATGGAAACTCGTTGCCTGGCCAGCACAGCATGATGCATGAGAATGTGCATCTTTTATAAAACTTTGCTTTCAGGCCCAAGTATGACATGTAAACCATTTGCAAAACTCTGAGTTAGTTCAAGACTGATCACATCTACAGAGAGGGCATTGTTGCTAGAAATAATGTCATGATAACCTTATATTGTTTAGGTTGGTCAAAAGCATCATCCCATCCAAAGTAGCTTTTATTCATGATTTGGGAATTTATGATTGGTTCCCAATGCATTATTTACCCTTCTCATAATTCATATTACTGAGTGAGACAATTTTACGACCTAAGGAATCAACTGATATGGGACAAAAACCTACTTCAATGGTTATAGCATCTTATATGTAAAATCTAACTCAGTGGTGCAGTTTATACCATTCTGCTAGACATGGCAAGAGTCAAAAAGGGGACAAGTGGCTACTAACGTATCTGCACGTCCCAAGGAAAAGGGCTTAATTGATGTATTGTCTCTGAAGATAGAGATTTAAAGGAACATATCTAATGCAGTGAAAGCACAATCATTAAAGTAATTTATTCAAAACAACACTGTTAACCAGAATCGTTATATGATTAATATGCATGTTATCAACAAATTGACTGAGCAGAATATCAAAAAAAAAATCATTTATTTGAAACACCTGGTCCAATGAGTTGCACAAACAGTAGTCACTTGTTCTAAGAGAGTTAAAGCAACTTACGATTGTTGAGGGGTAAAATCGTTGTGTATCAATAATCGTGCATGGCTAGGGCTAGCCCTGATTCATACCCGCTATGCGACACCCGCCCGAGATAAGTCGGTCTCGGTAAGTTAGGGCGCCTTAGCCCCTCGCCGAGCCAAGGACTCTCAAGGCGCGAATCATGTCTCTCGGCCCCAGCCGAGCTATATCATCTCTCGGCCCCAGCCGATCTATCATCATGTCTCTCGGCCCCAGCCGATCTACATCATCTCTCGGCCCCAGCCGAGCTATCACGTCTCTCGGCCCCAGCCGAGCTATCACGTCTCTTGGCCCCAGCCGATCTATGTCGTCTCTCGGCCCTAGCCGAGCTATGTCGTCTCTCGGCCCCAGCCGAGCTATGTCATCTTTCGACCCCTCTAGCCGAGCTATGTCATCTTTCAGTCCCTTTAGCTGATCTCTCCCATCGCTCGGCCTAGCCCGAGCGATATCTATGCCTCTGCGGAATTCGATGCGGGAGAACCCGAATTCGTGAGATTCCAAATAGAAATCATATCCGGGAGTGGCCTAGGACCTACGAGAGTGGTCTAGGGCCATGGAGCCTATATCCTCACCAAATCACGAGACATCAACAAGCTCTCCTAGCCATCGATCCTCTAACCAACAAGAAACGAATCTTACCGACCTCATAACAAACTGGATTCAGACCCTAACGACTTTCAGACCCACGACGCTCCCAAGGAATCAGGTGATCCTCTATAAATAGAGTCGTCTATCGACTCCTCAGGTATGCGCGCACACTTGCTCATTAGAACCCTCTCTCCTTTTGCCCTATCTTCCGCCATTAGCGCTTTGCTCTGAGCCCTGGAGGGACTCTTCAGCAAGAGCCTTCTCCCCATTTTTGTTGATTGCTGATCTCCACTGACTTGAGCATCGGAGGGTCTTCCGCAGAGGGCCACCTCCAACGCCTCTCGCGTGATGACTGTTTTACAGGTCCACCCAAGCGGAGAGCCCACGCTGCAGCCCGATCGCGCCCGAGTCAGAGGACAGATTTCGGCAGCAACAAATTGGCGCTAGAAGAAGGGTCCTCAAGTCCCATAAACTTGTGATCCAGGAGATAAGGATCTCGATCTAAAAGAGAACTCCTCCCATGGCTAACCAAAGAAAGGCTAATTCCGAAGCCCGAGATCAGGTCACCTCCCAAAGGCCTGATCCGGCGAGCAGTGTTGCACCGCCACCACCGCCAGTTGAGACTCCATCGCCACTGGCAGCCCCGGTGACCCAGGACCAGTTCGCCTCACTGGTCCAGCAAGTCCAGGCTCTGGCCCACCTGATTCAGGGGCACTCCGAAGCCCCCCGTCCGGCTGCTCCTGCCCCTCACCCCCCCTGAGGAGGATGCAGCCCCCGCTCATCTAGCGACCTCTTCTTCCGGCCCACATGGGGTCGCGGACCCCCCTCGTCGTCCCAGAGAAGCTGAACTAGCTCCCCAAGGAGTTCGCAACAGAGATCTCCCTAGATCTCGGTGGGCCCGATCCCTCTCCCCAGTGTTCTCTCACCATGATTCAACACCATCTCAGTATCCTCTTCATCCTGCCCCTTCTGCTCTTCCTGATAGGGATATCCGCCGCAAGCTCTAGGAAATGCATCAAGAGTTAGACGCCGCCAAGCAGGCCCATCCGCTTCATAATAAGGTGGAGCAGGGCATCCCCTTCTCTAAGAAGATCATGGAGGAAGTGATTCCCTTCCACGTCAAGCTGCTTGCTATCGAGCCTTATCATGGCTCCTCCGACCTCGACGATCATCTCAGCAGCTTCCGGTCGATCATGATGTTCCACGGGGCATCGGATGCAATCCCCTGCCGTGCTTTCCCTTCCACCCTTAAGGGATCTGCTCGAACCTGGTTCAATGCTTTGAAACCAGGTTCAGTTAATTCCTTCTACGAGCTGAGCCACCTCTTCATCAACCAGTTCGTTAGTAGCCGCCGTTACAGACGGAGGTCCGACTCTCTCTGAGGTTAAGCAGAGAGAAGGGGAGTCCTTGAAGAAGTATCTCGGCCGTTTCAACACGGCCATGTTAGAGGTGGACCACCTTAATCATGAGGTGGCCATGTCCGCCCTGGCGAGCGGAGTATTGAAGGAGAGTGATTTTTACCTGGTACTGGAGGTCAGCTACCCTCCAAACCTCTTCGACATGATGGCTCTGGCAGATAAATATGCAAGAGTCGAAGAATCATGGAGAGCTTCCCGAGCCGAGCTTACGAAGAAGAAGGAGCCCAAGGGCTCAGATAAGTGCCGACCTGCTCGTCAGCCAAGCCCACCTCGCCGCCAAAGGATTCCTCAACCGCCGCCAAGGAACCGCACCCGGAACCCACCTAGGAGGTTCAATCGATTTACTCGCTTACTGCCCCAAGAGCGGAGATCCTTATGGAAATCGAGTGCCAGCTCCCTCGACCTCCTCCTCTTCGAGGAAATGCAGCCCGGAGAGACCTTGCCAAGTATTGCCGCTACCACCGCGACCATGGCCACGACACAGAAGAGTGCTGGCAACTAAAGAATGAGATCAAAAGGCTCATCCAGCGGGGTAGATTGGATTGGTTCAGGGGAGCCCCCAAGCCAAGAAACGGGGGCGATCGCCGGCCTGAGCCCCAGCAGCAGCCTCTTCCTCCCCCAAATCCTTTAGTTGCTAGCCACATTAATGTGATCGAGGCGGTCGGTGATCATTCAGGCGGGAGGGACGATGAAGAAGGTTCGGTGCCGAAGAAAGCATGAACTGACGAGCTCTCTTTCTCCAACGATGACTTCCAGGGAATACAGTTCCCGCACGATGATGCGCTAGTTGTATATCTTAATTTGAACAACTATGATGTAAGCCGAATTCTCATTGATAGTGTAAGCTCCGTCAACGTTTTGTACCTCGATGTGTTTGTGAAGATGAAACTTCTCATGGAGAATCTCTGAGTGGTGGACTCCACCCTAATGGGGTTCACCGGCGATGTAATTATCCAGGAGGGGGTCGTGACCTTGACGGTTCGAGCAGGAACCTGGCCTTCCTTGCCACTGTATGCAGATTTCCTGGTGACCAAGCTCCGGTCGCCTTACAACGCAATCTTGGGAAGACCCAGCTTGATGTCCCTCAAAGCTGCCGTCTCCATCCCATATCTTGTTATGAAGTTCCCGACCGAGCGAGGGGTTGGCATAGTTCGAGGAAGCCAAACTATAGCTCGGCAGTGCTTCGTCACCAGCCTGCAATCCAGATTGCCCGAGGTTGATGGACTGGACGCTCGGGAGGATTTCGTCAAGCAACGAGGAGAACCAGCCGAAGAGCTGGAGGAGGTACCGCTGGATGAAGCTCGGCCCGACCGAACCATAAGATCGGGTCGCTACTGAAAGGGAAGCCCCGGCTAGAGTTGAACGACTTTCTCCGAAGAAACGCTGATGTCTTCGCTTGGTCAGCTTCTGACATGCCTGGGATTAGCCCGGACGTCCTCGTCCACCGTCTCAATGCAGACGAGAAGTTCCGACCCATGAAGCAAAAGAAAAGAAGCTTCACCCTGACCGGCAGAGAGCAATTGAAGAAGAGGTGGACAAGCTCATCAAGGCAAACTTCATTCGGAGGTGAATTATCCAAGTTGGCTATCCAATGTTGTTATGGTGAGAAAGTCGAACGGAAAATGGCGAATCTACATCGACTTCACCGACCTTAACAAAGCATGCCCGAAGGATAGTTTTCCTCTCCCCCGGATCGACTAGCTCGTGGATGCCACCTCCGGTCATCAAATGCTGACCTTCATGGATGCCTATTCAGGCTACAACCAGATTCGGATGGCACCCGAGGATGAAGAAAAGACCGCCTTTATAACTGATCGAGGTATCTATTGTTATTGTGTCATGCCCTTTGGTCTGAAAAATGCAGGCGCCACTTACCAAAGGCTGGTAAACAAAGTCTTCAAGGAGCAGATCGGCCGGAATATGGAGGTGTATGTCGATGACATGCTGGTCAAAAGCAAGGAAGCGTCCCAGTATATTGGGGATCTTTCTGAAAGCTTCGCGACACTCCGAAGGTATCAAATGAAGCTCAATCCAACAAAGTGCGCCTTCGGTGTCACCTCGGGGAAGTTTCTGGGCTTCATGGTTTCTCAGCGAGGCATCAAAGACAACCCGCAGAAGATTCAAGCGCTTCAGCAAATGACACCCCCAACATCTATCAAAGAAGTCTAGCGCTTGATGGGAAGGATTGCGGCCCTCAACCACTTTGTGGCTCGGTCGGCCGAGAGGAGCCTTCCTTTCTTCAAAGCTCTTCGATCTGCCAAAATTTTCAATGGACTTCCGAATGCCAAAAGTCATTCGAGGACCTCAAGAGATATCTTGGCTCGCCACCCCTCCTCAGCAGCCCCAATCTGGGAGAAATGCTGTTTCTGTACCTTGCAGTCTCTGAAGGCGCGATTGGCTCGGTTTTGGTCAGAGAAGAGAAGAAGACCCAGAGACCGATCTACTATGTCAGCAAACTTCTCCGAGATGCCGAGACAAGGTACACCCGAATCGAGAAGCTGGTCTTGGCCCTGGTAATATCAGTTCGGAGATTACGACCATATTTCCAAGCACATTCTATGATGGTCCTTACCGATCAGCCCATCAAGGCAGTGTCCATCGCCCGGAGACATCAGGAAGAATGGCTAAGTGGACCACTGAGTTAAGCGAGCATGATATCCGTTATCAACCTCGCCTGACCATCAAAGCCCAGATTTTAGCCGATTTCCTCCTTGAGTGCACCATCCCGGAAGATGGTTCCACTCCGGACTCCTCCGAACATCCAAGATCTGACGCCCTGTGGCTCCTCCACGTCGACGGATCCTCCAATGCCAATGGCTCTGGTGCTGGTTTGATCCTCACTAGTCCCGAGGGGACGACCTTTGAGTACGGCGTTCGATTCTCCTTCCCAGCCTCCAGCAACGAAGCCGAGTATGAGGCCCTGCTCGCTGGACTTCGAATCTCCAGTGATCTGAAAGTGAAGAGGCTGAATGCCTTTACCGATTCTCAGTTGGTGGCCGATCACATGCGGGGCGAATTCGAGGCCCGGGAGCCTAACATGATTCGGTACCTGACAGGTGCGGGACTTGCTTTTTCACTTCTCTGAATTTGAAGTTATCCAGATCCCCATATCCGAAAATGCTCGTGCCGATCTATTATCCCGACTTGCGACTGCGGAGTTGATGAGTTCCGAGCAAAAGTTTCCCCTAAAAATCCTGGAAAAACCTAGCATTGCGGAGGCAGACTGAGTGATGCAGATTGAGGTCGAGCCATCCTAGTTCGACCCAATATTAAAGTATCTTAAAGAAGGGTCGCTCCCAGCCGACCGCAAGGAAGCAAAGAAACTGAGATTGCAAGCTACCCACTATGTGTTGATCGACGATCAACTGTATAAGCGGTCCTTTTCCATGCCACTGCTCAAATGCCTCCGCCCGTCTGAAGCTGATTATGCTCTTCGGGAGGTACATGAAGGAATCTACGACAACCACCTGGGGAGTCGATCTCTGTGCCACAAGGTGCTGCGCCAGGGATATTACTGGCCTACCATGCAAAAGGACGCCGATGATCTAGTCCGAGCCTGTGACCCGTGTCAGAGGCACTCCAGCATCCATAGGCTCCCCTCCGCTAGTTTGGGCCCTATTTCCTTCGCTTGGCCTTTTGCTAAGTGAGGGATGGATATTCTTGGTCCTTTTTCCCTCGCCACTGGATAGAGAAAATTTTTATTTGTCTCCATCGACTACTTTACCAAGTGGGTCGAGGCTGAAGCAGTAGCCCAGATAACCAAGCTTGGGCCAGGGACTTCGTGTGGAGATCCATCATTTGTCGCTTTGGCCTCCCGTATACCATCATCACCGACAATGGCAAGCAATTTGATAATCCCAAGTTTCGGAAGTTCTTCGAGGATCATGGCATCAGTCATCACCTCACCTCAGTAGGGCATCCGCAAGCCAACGGAGAAGCCGAGGTAACAAACCAGACCCTGCTTCAAGGGATTAAGGCTCGGCTCACCAGAGCTCGAGGCAGATGGGCGGACGAAGTTCATCATGTTCTATGGGCCTACTGCACTGCCCAGAGAATCCCCACCGGTGAGACCCCGTTCCGAATGGCCTTTGGCACGGAAGCCGTCATCCCCATGGAGATAGGCCTCTCCTCTCCGCAAGTGGAAAGCTACTCAGAAGAAACTAACAATGAGCAGCTCCGAACCAATCTCGACTTGGTGGAAGAGATCAGAGAAAAAGCTCAAATCAGAATGGCCGCGTACCGGCAAAGAGTGGCCTGCTACCATGCCTCTAGAGTCAAGGGAAAATCCTTCTCGCCTGGCGATCTTGTCCTCCGGAAAGCATCTGTCTCCAAGCCGCTGGAGCAAGGAAAGCTCTCTCCAAATTGGGAAGGTCCTTATCAAGTGGCGGAAGTCATCGGACCTGGCACCTACAATCTCTAGGACCTGAATGAGAAATCCATTCCCTGGACGTGGAGTTCGGACAACCTCTGCATATATCATCAATAGAGTACGCTCTCTATAGACTCGCCCCATTTATAGCTTTGGCATCTTGTTTTATGATCCGCGGAAAAACCGCTACGGTCGTTCTTTCAAAAAGTCGTAATAGAAAACAGATGTCATTCACGCATCCATTCTCGGCACAACCGAGCTATCTCCTTGAGCCAAATCTCTGTACCTCGGCTAGGCCAAGCTCTGAGCCATAGCTACATATCTTGGCTATGCCAAATTACACTCCGCAAAGGCTTGGTGTGGCCGAGCACTGCCGGCGCAGCTGGGAGCCGTGTGATCTCCAAAACATCGTTCGGATTCGGATAGCTTACAAGCCCCGGCCAAACCAAGCGTCAAAGAAACATCGTTCGGATTCGGGTAGCTTACAAGCTCCGACCGAACCAAACGTCAAAGAAACATCATTTGGATTCGGGTAGCTTACAAGCCCTGGCCGAACCAAGCGTCAAAGAATCCTCGTTCGGATTCGGGTAGCTTACAAGCCCCGGCCGAACCAAGCGTCAAAGAATCCTCATTCGGATTCGGGTAGCTTACAAGCCCCGGCTGAACCAAGCGTCAAAGAAACATCGTTCGGATTCGGATATCTTACAAGCTCCGCCAAACCAAGCATCGAAGAAACATCATTCGAATTCGGGTAGCTTACAAGCCCCGTCCGAACCAAGCGTCAAAGAATCCTCGTTCGGATTCGGGTAGCTTACAAGCCCCAGCCGAACCAAGCATCAAAGAAACATCGTTTAGATTCGGGTAGCTTACAAGCCCCGGCCAAACCAAACATCAAAGAAACATCGTTCAGATTCGGGTAGCTTACAAGCCCCGGCCGAACCAAGCATCAAAGAATCCTCATTCGGATTCGGGTAGCTTACAAGCCCCGGCCGAACCAAGCGTCAAAGAAACATCGTTCGGATTCGGGTAGCTTAAAGCCCCGGCCAAACCAAACGTCAAAGAAACATCGTTCGGATTCGGGTAGCTTACAAGCCCCGGCTGAACCAAGCGTCAAAGAATCCTCGTTCGGATTCGGGTAGCTTACAAGCCCTGGCCGAACCAATCGTCAAAGAAACATCATTCGAATTCGGGTAGCTTACAAGCCCCAGCCGAACCAAGCATTGAAGAAACATTGTTCGGATTCAGGTAGCTTACAAGCCCTGGCCAAACCAAACGTCAAAGAAACATCGTTCGGATTCGGGCAGCTTACAAGCCCCGGCTGAACCAAGCATCGAAGAAACATCATTCGGATTCGGGTAGCTTACAAGCCCCGGCCGGATTAAATAATCTCCAGAACATCGTTCGGATTGGGCAACTTACAAGCCTCGGCCGGATTAAATAATCTCCAGAACATCGTTCGGGTTCGGGTAGCTTACAAGCCCCGACCGAATTAAATAATCTCCAGAACATCGCTCAAGGTTCAGGCAGCTAACAAGCCCCGATCGGAACCAAAGAATAAAAACCTCGGCAACAACCGAGTGACATCCTTAATCCTCGGCAACAACCGAGCGATATCCAGAGGCCCCGACCTAGTCAAGTAATCTCTCCAACGCCCTGATGCAACTAAGGCATCCTATTATACCTCGGTAGAGGCAAAAGACCTCCCATAATTCGACAGCAAAAACATGCCACGAGCTGTCTTTCCCCGAAGAAACACCTGCTTCATTCTGCAAACAGGATCATGCTAACCTCATGACTCTACAAGACCGCCCAGGTCCCTCTTTGACTCGCACATGGATATACGTATTCTCCACTAAGGACCAGACATTGGTCTTAGTGAGAACAAAGCAGTAATAGTACTGCCGAAATATGCTGCGACATAAAAAGCGTGGTGTGGGAGCAACAACTCTCAGCGCAAAAAAGAAGTAGGTGCTAAAGAAAGAAGGAATGAAAACTTTCTTTATTTCCTCATCAAAAGGAAAGTTACCACATCCTGAAAGGAGTTACAAGTGCATCAAAGCACAAGAAATAAAAACGATTAAATAGCTTGGCCGAACTGCTTCAGTCAGCTTTGGTTAACAATGACGCTTCGGCATCTGGCCCAAAAGATCAGGCAACCAACCAGCTCGCCCTGATAGATAGCAAGGCCGATTTCCCATGGGTCCTCTGAATGAATTAAGAGATCCAAAAAGAGGCACAGACCCATGGATGCAGATGCTGAGGAAGCTTCCCCCTGGGTGGAATGCTGGGCTGCAGGTCGCTGCCCGATTGAGAGAGATAGGGGACCATCAGCCCCACACTGCTCTCAACTCCCTCTTCACATGGCGGAAGATTCCCCGCACAGAGGGGCAAAGCATCCAGCCAGAGGGAGAAGGAAAAGTCCGTGCATGCTACGGAGGTATATGTGCACTTCCTACCCTGCGACCCCCGTAGCAAACCACAAAAGACACACAGGAAGCGCAAATGTGCGCTCTCCATGTGATCTCTGCGGACCTCCTGTGTGCTCTCCATATGATCTCCGAAGCTCCTCCCTTGAGGACGAGCTGCTCTCCAGCGGCTCCTTCGTCACCCCGGCTATCCGTAGGAAGGTGGCTTACAAAAGGAAAACTTAGTCCCTCCACTCTCAGCTTTAGGGACGCAGACATCATGAAAACTTTTATGGCTCACAGAGAAGAAAATTTTGGGGATGGCCTAGCACGGCCTGTTCCTTCCCTTTTTATAGGCAAAATGGACCGGGAGCAGCTGTTAAAGCAGTAAGCCTCGAGGTTCAAAATGCCCAATCCACGCTGCCACATGGCTTCCCATGATGAAAATAGCGCCCTTCGATGTGCGCCAAACGCGTTGCTCAGCCCATGACGTACACCAGAAGATTTCCTCTAATACCGGATCACGAGTCTTAAATGCAGAAAATTGCCTGCTGATCTTAGAGATACGGGCAGACCTAGAAAATCGCCCAGTGAAAATGACACCCTCCAATGACAAACAAGCGCTTGCGTCATACGTTGAAACGACCCGCCTTGGAAAAAGTCGACCTGATGAGTGTCCCAGGAAAGTGCCGAGGCGACCTTTCGCAAACCACAGAGCCGTATTATCCTTTTCGGCAAAGAGAAGATTAGCTCCTTGGAAAAGGCCAAAGCATCGGCAGAGTCATAAAAAGGGCGCATAAGCCAAGTACTCCTCAATAAACATACCTCGGTATTCCTTCCTCCGGCTCAACTGCCCATTGCATATTGACGTAAGCCGAGACATTGCCTTGCGTTTTAACTCGAGGCCAAGATTGCCCCCATACTTCAGAATAAACCGAAGTATTTCCTTTCAGTTCAGCATGACTGAACGTGATCTTGTACTTCTGTCCAGTCTAAAGTAACTACTTTTGTCTCATGATAACGGGACACGATATAAACCCCGACCTATACCCAGAATGCGAAAGCATCGGTTAAGGTCGGAGTGCACGTCCTTTGAATATAAGCCCCGACCTACACCCAGAAGGCGTAAGCCTCGGTTAAGGTCGGAGTGCACGTCCTAGGAATATAAGCCCCGGCCAAGGCCGGAGTGCGTCTTTTGTCAAAAACCTCGACAAAAACCGAGCGATATGCAGTGCCCCGACTGAAACCTACGAGCCCCATTTACCTCGGTCAAAACAAGGATGCTGTGTTGGAGGTTCCCCGGGAGAATATTTTGTTCCCTAAGGTTCGAACGATAAAGGGAAAACACCTCAGAAATGGCAAACAAACAAGAAAGTTCCAATAAACCTTTTTCCGTTCATTAAAAGAGGGGAAAACCAAAGAAAAAATACATTAGCCCTCACAAGGGCTTGCTACCTTCTCCGAACGCTGTTGAACTCTCCCCACGCCGTGGAGCCGAATCAGCCAATTGTTGCCGAAGGGACGCCACCTCCCGCTCTAGCCTACTGTTGACTTGGCAAAGGAGCTTGATCTCTCTTGCCGAGACGACCATGTGTTGCTCAGCCATTCTCCGGACTTGCTCACGGTCCGCGAGTAGCGACCTTCCCGTCCACAGTTATCGTGGTACGGCCCCAGTAAGGCACCCCAAAGCTGCCAACAACGCTGCTTGGCATCCCAGTTGACCTCCCTCCATTCTCGGAAGCCATCCTGTTACTGTAAGCTTAGACAGGCTAACAGGAGATCGGCAGAGGAATTGGTTAACAATGGCGTACCACCCACCGGTATTTAAATTACCTCGGGTGAGCGTCCCGATCACCCGAACCGTCGGTTCCAATGCCACTACTATAAAACCTTGCCATGCATCATCGCTTCCGTGGTTGCTTGCGGGAAGCGAGGAATCGCTCCCCCTTTACCAAAAAGGATAAATAAATGACGGCGCACCGGTAAACACCCTCCTTCGTGGGACCAAACTTCCTTCGGGAAGCGCGCCCGCCTCTTCGCCTTGCGCGGGCCGAGTTACCCAACTTCGGCTCTAACCAGGATACCTCTGCAATCCTTGGCCATCACCTGCCGAGCTATCTTATCTCTCAGCCTAAGCCGAGCTATCATGTCGCTCGGCTTCATCAAAGCTATCCCTATACCTCGGCCTCAACCAAGACATTTATGTAAATCCGAACTAAGTCGGCCGAAGGATGCGAACAAGTCGTAACTTGTTCGCAGTTGAAAGGAAGTCTGCAACAAAAAGATTGGCTAAAATGGCAAGGACGTTCATTGGAAACTTCAGACCAAACTACATGTCTAAAAAAGTAAAAGTACACAAATAACTCTCAAGGGTCATGAGCTGGATCAGTTCCGGCAGTGCTCTCAACAACGCTCGGAGAAGCCTAGCTCGTTTCGCCCACTTTGAAGGTTGTTGTTTCCTCGGCGACAGATTGAAGCGTCCTTCAGGGGCCGCAGCCTCACTGGCATCCAGGACAGCGTCGAGGTCAACGTCTAAAACGTCGTCATATTCGGCCTCTTCAACCCCTGGGGTACAAGCCTAGATGTTTCAACATCCAAGAAAGAGAGGTCCCATTCTGGATGCTCCTTGGATATTTTATTTCGAACATCCTCCACACCAAGCTGGAAGGCATCGGCACAAATTACATCTTGCTCGCCCCTGAGTAGAGCGAGCCGCATCTCGGCTTCAGCAGCTTGGTTTCGAAGTAGGGTGACCTGCCCCTCGGTTTCAGCAGTTTGACTCTGCAGTAAGGTAATCTGCTCCTTGGTCTCAGCGACCCGCCTTTCGAGCTCTAATCTCCTCCCTCGGTTGGATGCCAATTCCTCTTGCAGAGTTCGTGTCCAGCTCCGATTCTCCAGCTCCACCTTCTTCATCTGCAAAAACAGAATTAGCCAGTGCCACGATGAGCCAGCAAGGGAAGCCAAAAAGGGGTAGTACCATACCTCCTCCTCCTGACAAGATAACTTCTTGGTCAACTCCTTGACCTCGTCAAAAGCCCTTAATTTATCAGCCTTAACCCACTCGATTCTGCCCTTGAGATCACTGATCTTCGACTGCCTACTGTCAGCTTCTCCCCATGCTTGGGAGAGCTCGCTATCGAGTTGGGTTAACTTTTCCTGGTCCCATTTGATCCTGTCATCCCTATCAGCTATACCGCGGTTGAGTTGTCGTACCTTCTCCTCCAGCTTGCCAAGCATTTTGTTCAGACGATTTCTCTCCTCGACAGCCTCTCTCCTCTGCCTGCCTAGGCTTTCACTAAACTGTTTCTTGACAGTCTCCATTTCTCCAGCATGCCTAGACTTGATCTGCAATAACTCCAGGCATGCGTCATCGTACCTCGCCAGGAGCCCTCGTAGCTCTTTAACTTCAAGCCTCAGCTTGGACGCATCATCTAGGGCTGCCTGATGCAGCACCCTCATCTTTACCAAATTCTTGTTGGCGGTACCCAGAGCTTATTCAAATATATCAGACGCCTCCGCTCGCGATCGAAGCTCGGCGCTGACTCTCCTGGCCTGGGCGCTGGCCCCTGTCGCCAGGTTCAAGCGCCAGCACAGTGTCCTGGTGATCAAGGCACTCTGCAGAATGAAGCACAAGTGAGAAGAGCGCGACCAAGCTAACCAGAAAGCACTCACTATTCGGAATAATAACTCACCCAGGAGATGTAGGACCTGGCTAGCCCCATGAGGGTGGAATTATTGATCTCGGGAAGAAGATGGGCTTTTGTCACCACATTCCACTGGCCAAACGCAGCATCAACTAGGTCTAGGTCTGCAAACTCATTCACCGAGGGACCCATACCCGGGTACAGTGCTGACCTCATTAGGGCAGCAAACGCCGCCTCGATGGTCGATTCCGAGCTACCGGGCTGACCGTCCCCATCCGAAGGATCGGTCCGGGCAACCTCTGACTGAGAAGCCTTTGACCTGCCGGCCTCCCTTAGTAGAATTCTAACCTGGGATTCCTCGGATAACTCGGCCAGCCCAGGCGCCAGTTTTCCGAAACTTTGATGGAAGAAGCTTCGGCTGCAAGACCTTTACCTTGCTCTCTCCCCTTGTCCGAGCTCCTTCCCTCAATCATGGGCACCTGCTCCTCCCCCGTAGGCTCCACCAATGCCTCGGTCTGTTCATCAATCTCCCCAACCACTCCAGGAGGAAGTTCTCCAGCCGTAGGCTCCTTTTGAGCCTCCACTACAATCGGCCCAACGTCACTGCCCCTAAATCCCTCCTGTCCTCCTGCCAAGGCCAGAGGCATTTCCTCGCTCGGAGGAGGGCCCTCAGAGGCATCGACCCCCGCCGTGCCAGCCCTTGGCTCACCTTCAAAAGAAGAGGTTCCCAGACAAGCCAATGGAGTTTCATCCGGGCTGTCTACTATTTCCACCACTAGAGGACAGGGGACCTTAGCAGTCCTCTCTGTATCCTCCTCTGCTTTCAGCGCTTCCGTCGTGACTGCTTCAACCTCTGGAGAGCGCTCCTCGGAAAAACGAGCCGTCTTCTCGGGCTTGTGTTTCTTCCCTCCGCTGCTCTCCCTCGGGCGCTTGCTAAACCCTTTCTTGATACGGCCCGATAGTTCTGACTTCTTGGTTGCGGGAACAGAGAGCAAGCGGTCAGACTGAGACATATTTACTCGAGCAAAATCAATGGAAAAAGAAAAAACTTACTATGCGGGTCAAGGGGGCTAAGCCCGGCAGCGAAAAGAGCCTCCTTCGATAGTAAATCGTTGGCCAAAAACGTCCTACCATCACGAAGGACCTCCAAGTCCTCCTTCTCCTGCTCAGATAGAATCGGATGTGCTTCCACGTCTCGAACAAAGTTTTTCCATCCCCGGGGAAAGTCAGAGCCAATGTTCTCCTTGGCAATGAAAAATCGTACCTTCCACTCCTTTATAGACGATGGCTTATCCATTATCGTCTTGAATGACCTCCGAGGTCCAATGTAAGGCCATTCTGATTTCTCCCAAGCATCAGATAATAACAGGCATGAAAGGGAGGAAGAGTTTATGTTACCTGAATCCGGTTGCACATCGAGATAAACCCGATGACGTTGCGCCAACTGTTGGGAGCCACCATCGTCGGACAAATGTTGTAGAATCTCATAATTTCCTTCACCAAGGGGTGAAGGGAAATTGAAGGTCCACCTTTAGACTGTCTTCATAAAGAAAGACCCCATGCTCCAGATCTTGCGAAACCCTATGCTCGGGCTCCGGCAATCTTAGAAGGACATCCGAGGGAATGCCATACTTTTGGCATATCCTCCCCAAATCCTCGGCGGCAATCTCCTAAACCATATCGTCGGGGCTCATCATCCTGCTGGCCGAGAGAAGCACCGAGCGAGATTACAGAGAAAGCAGAGAGCAAGATTCTCCAAAGAAGAGCGAAAAAGCGCTGCGAACAGGGACAGCGCCGTTTCGACTTTGCTTTCCCTCAAAGAAACCGCCTTAAGAGAAAGATAGGGCATCCCAACCAAGACGCTCGGAACCACCATTGTGGACGCCGTAAAAACCAGGATTTGCTACGTGGCAATTCCCCAACCGCCGCCTCAAAGGAGCCTTATGTGATGTGCCCTGTAAAGGCACATCTCATAAAGGCACGGCAGCCGCGCAACATTAAATATGGCATCATTGTACAGGCTGTCAAACCCGGATCCCTCCGTTCAAGTCATGCCATCTGGAATTATACTCCCTACGCCCAAACTTACGTTTCGAACTAGGGAGTGGGGGGCATGTGTTAAGGGGTAAAATCGCTGTGTATCAATAATCGTGCACATGGCTAGGGCTAGCCCTGATTCATACCCGCTATGCGACACCCGCCCGAGATAAGTCGGCCTCGGTAAGTTGGGGCGCCTTAGCCCCTCGCCGAGACAAGGACTCCCAAGGCGCGAATCACGTCTCTCGGCCCCAGCCGAGCTATATCATCTCTCGGCCCTAACCGAGCTATCACGTCTTTCGCCCCAGCCGAGCTATATCATCTCTCGGCCCCAGCCGAGCTATCATGTCTCTCGGCCCCAGCCGAGCTATGTCGTCTCTCGGCCCCAGCCGACCTATATCGTCTCTCGGCCCCAGCCAACCTATATCATCTCTCGGCCCCTTTAGCCGAGCTATGTCATCTTTCGGCCCCTCTAGCCGAGCTATGTCATCTTTCGGTCCCTCTAGCCGATCTCTCCCATCGCTCGGCCTAGCCCGAGCGATATCTACGCCTCTACGGAATTCGATGCGGGAGAACCCGAATTCGTGAGATTCCAAACAGAAATCATATTCGGGAGTGGCCTAGGACCCACGAGAGTGGCCTAGGGCCCTGGAGCCTATATCCTTACCAAATCACGAGACATCAACAAGCTCTCCTAGCCGTCGATCCTCTAACCAACAAGATACGAATCTTACCGACCTCATAACAAACTGGATTCAGACCCTAATGACTTTCGGACCCACGACGCCCCCAGGGAATCAGGTGATCCTCTATAAATAGAGTCGCCTGTCGACTCCTCAGGTACGCACGCGCACTTGCTCATTAGAACCCTGTCTCCTTTTGCCCTATCTTCCGCCATTAGCGCTTTGATCTGAGCCCTGGAGGGATTCTTCAGTGAGAGCCTTCTTCCTATTTTTGTTGATTGCTGATCTCCACTGACTTGAGCGTCGGAGGGTCTTCCGCAGAGGGCCACCCCCAATGCCTCTCGCGTGAGGACTGTTTTGCAGGTCCACCCAAGCGGAGAGCCCACGCTGCAGCCCGATCGCGCCCGAGTCGGAGGACAGATTTTGGCAGCAACAAAGACAAATAGCTGTCCTCTGAGGATGCTTTCTTTGATCTACATTCAGTAGGAAGCCTAATTTTTCTGATGAAGCCAAAGCTTAAATTTTCTGATGAAGCCACTTTCTATCACTTTGATTTGAATGAATCAAGTCATGCTTGTGCACATGTGCCATATAGAGTAAAGGTTTTGGAGGTCTATGAACCCAATAATTTTCACGGATCATCTCCAAGGTGCTGGTGACCAGATTAAGAAAGGTAACGCTCAAGCTCAATCTTCAAATACCAGAATATGTCCTTTCCAGGATAAAATGGCGAAGGAACCAGACATGTTGGCCTCATAGAACATTTTTAAGGTGCTGGTACAAGAAAGGTAGTGTATAGTTATATCTGAAAAACAAAGATTTTTTATTTTAAAAGATTGAGAAGAAGAAGAAGAAGAAGAAGGAAAACCTCCTAACAGCTAAGGTTCTTACAAACTTGGACTCCTTAAAAGCATCAAGAAGGGCCGCATGTAAATGAACCATGTACAGATAAACTACATAATGGATCAAATTGCTGGTGGAATTTTTCCATCGTACTGGTTTCCAAGGACATTCACTGGACTGGCTCGAGGTACCCAAAACCACAATAACTGCTGTTATAATGTGATAACAGCCACAATTTTAAACCTTGGACTTGGAATATGTAAATGGCATGCTAATGTGTTCCAGTCCAAAAGCAAGCAGTCTATACACCTTTAAGTTCATGTTATGATGCCATGAAATCGAATTGTGCCTTCTATCGATTCCTAGAAAATAAATCAGTGGCCATCAGGTGGCAGACGCTTTCACTATAGTGATAGTTTGAAGAGTTGGGGAAGATGTAGAAACATCTTTGAATTCAACTGTGGGTAAGCTCTGCATCCAAGCTTAAGATCTTGTGATTTACTGGCTCAACATTAGACTTCCCAATTGGAAATGAAAGCTTTATTCAAGTGTTGTCTTACCAGTCCAATGTTTGCTTCCACTCTACCTGGAAACTGATGGTCAAAGTCATAGAATATATTGATGCTACAAGAGTGTCCTTGCAAAAGATGTAAAATCACCAAGGAAGGCAATGATTGGACAAATGAAGACATTCCCTGAAAGCACATATGTTAGACAAAGGTGGCTTCAGAAATGAGGGTGGAGAGGCCTAGAAAAAGGTTATCCTTAGACATCCTCACAGAAAAGAAAATATTTTGGAAAATTCTTCAAGTTCAATGATTCATGTTTCTCTATTTTGGGAATGGTTTTTAAGCCACAAACTATGTTGTGTGAGATCACATAGGAAGCAGGAAATGACAGTTCACTTAACTCTAGAGAATGCACTATCTATTAGTTTTCAAATCTCTTTAATCACTGGCTCATATAGGAGTGCTCTGCATGCTTGTATTATCTCCAACTATAAATAGCAAGGTTTCAAATCTCATGGAATAAGACCGTTTCAATTTTTCTTAAGAACAAGATGTGATGCCATCATGTCCCATCCTAACACTTAGAATAGTAGATGTCGCAAGATGTGTCAATTGAAACATTGGGATGATGGCGGAATGGTCTTGTCCCAACACTTGAAACAATAACCCATCTCATCCTACCATCCCACAAAAAGTCCTGTTGGGATTTGAAACCATGATAAGTATTATCTACATTAAATGAAGAGCCAAGGCATGAAAAAAGAAAGTAATTTTAATGCTTAGACGTATTCAAACAAATCAACATACCAAGAAAATCACAAAGCAACATACTACGTTGCCAACATTAATGGATGAGAATCCTAAAATTCATACCAATATGATGTAAAACTACATTAGTTGCACCAAATTGCAAAACGAAATGAGCTCATAGGCCCGGATCATTACAATATGGTATATATTGTAACGATCCGGGCCCATAAGCCCGTTTTGTTACAAGAAAGCAAGATGGACAAGGTCCACACCAACTTAGGCCACCACAGCCCAAAAGAGATCCAATTGGTGGCTTGTCCTTCTTGCTTTACAATATATAAACCACTTAACCAACTCTCAATTTCTCAATGTGGGACTATTGGAAGGGTTATCATAATCTACCCCCTTACAAAGACGACGTCCTCGTCGTCAAGATCAATTGATCACAACCACCAGGCAGGCAGGATTCTAGAGGTGGCCCCCACAAGTTCAAGAGGTGGCTCCTATCCCTCATGGATATAGCACTTTGCCCTGTGTGGCACTTAGCTCCTGCACTTTCGACTGGTGCGTGGCTCTGATACCATATTGTAATGACCCGGACCCACGGACCCGTTTCGTTACAAGAAAGCAAGACGGACAAGGTCCACACCAACTTGGGCCACCACAGCCCAAAAAGGGATTCAATTGGTGCCTTGTCCCTCTTGCTTTACTACATATAAACCACTCAACCAACTTCCAATTTTTTGATGTGGGACTATTGGGAGGGGCGCATCACAATCTACCCCTCTTACAAAGGCGTCATCCTCGTCGCCAGGGTCAATTGATCACAACCACCAGGTTGGCAGGATTCTAGAGGTAGCCCCTACAGGTTCAAGAGGTGGCTTTCATCAATGTAGCACTTTGTCCTGTGGCCCCCACAGGTTCAAGAGGTGGCTCCCATCGATGTAGCACTTTGCCCTGTGTGGCAATTAGCTCCTGTACTTCCAACTGGTGCATGGCTCTGATACCATATTGTAACGATCCGAGCCCACGGGCCCATTTCGTTACAAGAAAGCAAGACGGACAAGGTCCATATCAACTTGGGCCACCACAGCCCAAAAGGGATCCAATTGGTGGCTTGTCCTTCTTACTTTACAATATATAAACCACTTAACCAACTCCCAATTTCTCGATGTGGGACTATTGGAAGGGTTATCACAGTCTACCTCTACCTCTACTTCTATCAATATCATGAACTGTTAAAAGATCACTTTTTCTAAGTAGAGCATCTAAAGGTCTTCGCTGTATATCCAAACCATCATAATCGATTTTCTTTCATTTTATCTTCAATTGGGGCTACTCCTATCATTTTTAATATATGTTTATTTCTAATTCTACCTTTACCTTCACCAAAAAAAAGAAGAAGAATGCTTTGAATATGCATTGTCAATCACAAGTATAGCATGAGTTCATTAGGGATTCCATAGCAGTTGATATGTGGATGGATTACATAAGATAATATTATGATATCTTATTTGTATTTTTCTTTCTTGTTTCATAACTTTGTTTAAACTTTGTAGTGATATATATATATATATTCATAGATTTTTGATATATATTCTTTCTAATTGTTTCTTTATATAATATTATTAGTATAAAGGATGCCAAAAAAAAGACATCGGAAGCTAGAAACCCGAAAGGGGGTGGAGACATACTTGCTTGAACATCTGCTATGGATAATGTTCTAATTGATGTATTTTTGTACCAACAAAACTTGAGAAATTGAGTTGGTAGAAACTTCACATCACATGCATACATAATATATTACAGGAGTTGGAAATGCAATTCAATAACAAGTCATTTGATAAAGGAAGGATTAAGAATTGCATAAAGTATATAAAGAGAATTGTTTCTAATTGTTATGACTTGTTTAAGAATGGAATGAGTGATTTTGATTAGAATCCAATTATCAAAATGTAGAGCATCGAGCCTGAAGTATAGAAAAAGCTAATTGAGTTATGTATTAATATTAAAATTTTTGTTTAATTGATTTCTTTCATAGATGTAGAACTTCATATTTAAATACTTAAAGTTAATCATTTATATTCTTTTGTTAGGCTAAACCTGGAGCTGCTGAGTGGATGAACAACCCCATTCCAAATTATGAAAAGTTGGTACAACTTTATGGAGAAGTTAGACAACGAAGAGCTAACCTTGGTGAGAAGAATCTTGCTAATACTATAGAAGACATTGATCAAATGGTATCACAAAATGAAGTAAATTTAGAAGGTTTTAATGTGTTGGATAATAATGATCAAAATTTCTCTGCTCCTGAAGCATATTCTTAAGCAACCTCCATAGGAGTAACATCATCCAAGAATAAGAAATCTAAGAGTAGAACATTGAAGGATGACGTAGAACTTAAATTTATGAAGAGGGATTTAAGCAAGTTGCTGAAGCAATTATAAAATCAACAGCGACTTAACTGAATCAATATTGAAGAATAACCAAAAACTCCCAATTTCTGAGAGGAAGGTCTGGGATCATTTGGTGGAGTTAGGAGTTGAGACACACCAAGTATCAACTACTTATCTATTTTTAATTCAAAAACATGATATGTTGAGAACTCTTCTTGGATGTCCAATTAAACAGCATAAGGAACTATTACTACACATGATGTTTCGTTGATATGTCATCTTTAGATGGTTTTATAATTTTTATTTTTAACTCATATGACATCTCTTAGGTGGTTATGTGAACTATATTTTTTGTTGATATGTCATTTTCTTTAAGTGATTTTGTTTAAACTCATTTGGACATTATGGTTTGAATGATATGAAATTTAAATCTATCAAAGTTTTGCTTCTATGGTAATGATGCTCATGAAATTAATTGTCATGCTCATATTTGAAAATTTTATTGCCAAAGGATTTAATTTACTACCAAAGAAGATGTACTCTTGCTAAAGACTTTCGGGGGGAATGCTATGCATCTCTGTGGAACCCCTTCCTTCACCTGATTTGGTGATGAAGAAAAGCAATGTGACCTCTTCTATTGCTTTTTAAAGTCAGCAATCCTCACAAATCTGAGATGGCATAATCCAGCGCATCCACAAGGAAGTCTGCATCAAGAGACAAAAATATTATTAAAAAAACCATTTTAAATCTTTTAATTAGAGCACCTAGATTGAACCCTAGCAAGCATTAATTAGAAAGTATCTGCATCCTCTTTAGTGAAGCATATTAGCGGTTTTATTCTAAAAACAGTTTCATGTATGCCCCCTTTTCCAACTATAATCAATGATAATATAAATGAACACATATATCATGTAAAGTATGGAGGGATATAATTATCACATAACTCTTCTTCTTCTTTTTTCCTCTATCTAAATAAGATAATTGATATTACCTTTCTTTCTCTTTTATCCTTTTCAAACAAGAGAAGGAGAACAATCCTTCCTTTCCCTTCCTTCCCCTTCCATCCCTTCTCTTCTTTTTACTCTTCCCTTCCTTCCCTTCCAAAATCCAAACAAAGCCTTAGAGGACTCTGATCAAATTAGACTCTAGGTGTTTGAACCCTTAGAGGACTCATCTTACATTTCTCAAATCTTTAAGAGAACGAAACTCCTCAATTATAAATAGAGGCCAAGGCAATAGATGTGTAAAACACTTTTTCTCTCTTAATTATTTTATGTTATCTTTTTTTTAAGAATCTCCTACTAGCTTGAGGATTGAAAGATTTATCTAAAGAACTACTCTAATATATTGTGAGTCTCCCCTTTGGCAGATGTTGTTCTCATCAGAAAATTCTTATCATCAATGGTTGAGGTCTAGCAAATTTTATACATCAACACTTTTCAAAAGGTTATTATGGAGGAGACCTTGCAGAAGATTGTTAATAAGATTCCGATCATCGAATAAATAATACAAATCTATATCCATATGAGAAAATTATCATGCAATAGTTATAAATATAAAGGCATTGAAATTGAAGCTTCAATAACTAGCTCAACTTATACCTCAATTTCTCTTGGCATACGAGATTCTTAAGGTTTTATAAAATAGAAGTTCACTTTTGAACATGGTTTATTATATGGGGTGCAAGCATCATACTAATAGAATGTTCGGACTAATATAACCCTTATGTCAAGTGTTAAAATTGAGGTATGTAGCATTTTCGATACTAATTTTATCAATTGGGATCTATATTGAGATTGTAAATCTTATAGGTGAACTCATTGCACTTTTGCTATAATTCTTTGAAAGTTTATTGATCTTGCTAAGCAAATTGCCTATTGGACATGTGCAAGGGTATTCGATCAATTGCTTATTTCATGGTTTGTCCTGTACATTTTAGACAAATATTTGTGAAGTGTGAAATTTAAAGATGGATTTGTAAATTCTCTTTCAAGACATACATTACTAGAAGATGTTGGACAAAATTCATTCACCAAAGCATGTAAATTCATTGAATTGAGTTTCATATGATGGTAGCCTTTCTACGAATTTGCTTTGATTTTTCGTTTTTCACCTTTTCTTGTAGGTTATTTGTTATTATTATTATTTCACTCATTAAACTTTAGGTAAGAAAGAAGGACTCATCACTTAATCAAATGTTGTTCATAATTAGAAACTCTTTCTAGTTGTTCTAACTCAAAAAGAACTCTGAGGAAGAAGAGTCTATGCAAAATGATAAGGAAAGAAAGATTAAAGAAAAAAATAACTTTATTGCTTGAATGTAAAAAATTAATTTAAGAGTCAAGATTGCATTTGGTGCATCACTAGGTAATCCTGAATGGTAATGTAGATTACCTAAAAGATAGATTATCATTGGATAGATTGTTAGTAATGTTGATTAGGTAATGTAGATTACCTAAAAGATATAACATTACTATATAAGTAATGTTATAGTAATATTGATCACTGTGTCTAGTATGACAATATATTACCAGTCATATAACATCAAATTCTTAAAATACTCCTAAATCAAATCTATTAAAAAATTATATATTATTATATATTTAATTTAAAAAAAAACTTGCATTTATAAATGATAACACCTAAATTTGATGATCCTCAAATTAAGAAAATGGCACTCTACATATAACGAAACAGACATGATCTAAATATGCAGCATACATAATAAAAATTACTAACATATAATCTAATAATAAACTGAATAGTAATAACAATATAAAAAAATTAATAATAATCTAAATACTACTATAATATAAATATCTTATTTTAAAATTTTAAAATACTTTCAACTATCTTAGTAAAAAGCATTTATAGTTTGTTAAAATAGCAACACAATACAAAAGTTGAAATATTCAAATTCAAAACTAAAAATGCTTTTTAATGGAACAATGAAGTAGTAGAAAAGTGAGACTTGCAGAGGACTTCACATCCCTTGATTGGTGACAAGTCCAACATGGACAATGTGCTCAAAAGTTGTACAGGGAGACAACAAACTGATTCCTTCAAGAATCCATCGATCGATCGGTTTCATTCCTAACTTTACTCTTCTTAATCCTCTTCACATGCATCCTGACTCTGAATTATCTATCTTATTCTTCCTCTTCTTTGATCCATCCTCCTTCGTCGTTGTTACTTTTATCCTCTTTTCCACATCCAAATCATCACTTTCATTCCCTTTCTCATTGCTAACTTCATCAATTCCATTCTCTTCATCCCCGTCCTTCTTGTCAGTGCCCATAAACAAATAAAATTTATTATTTTACTGATTAATTTAAGAATTTTTTAATATTATTTTTGAATGCATGTTTTGATGCTTTATAAATATTAAAAATCTCTGGATTATTTAAATGTGACTTAAAATATTGTATATAAGTGTTATATATAGAGAATAATATTTAAAGTAAAATAATCTAAATCTATCCATAATTATAAATTAAAGTTGGAATCTTTAATTTAAAATTACTAACATAGTTCATTACATTCTAAATGAAACGATCTTATCCGGATTGTTGATAATGAGATTATCGAAATGAAAATACTTTATATAATTTAATTATATAGGACTAAAATATGATTAATTATGAATCTCTGATAAATTTTGTTGTTAAAATAGAGCATTCAAAATTAATCAATAATGATCATACATGAATCGATCTTAATTCTGAGTAATTAATAGACTCATATTTATTGTATTGTATTTTTTAACATGCTGAGTAATGACACATAAATATAGTGTCAAATTCTTGATATATTAAAAATATAATAACATAAATAGCTAGAAATATTAATATACAAGATGAAAACCATTCTTTCGTAAGATGGACGATTATCATAAGTGTTGATTCGGGGTTTGAATAATAAGAGCGCTTAATTTATTATTAGATCATAATATATTATTTATTATAAAATCAATGGTACTTATGGATAAAGATATAATTAAAGAGGTTAATGGAGAATACCTAGCTTTAATTATGAAAAGTTGATTGATTTAACAATTCAAATCCTTTTGAATATAATTGGTTTTATAATTTTGAGAGTGCAGTCTCAGACTGTTAAGGGCATCCGTTGTGCATATCAGAGTTTAAGAAAGATAATCGTCCAAAGAGGTATGCTTCCTCCTATTCTCCTCTATATTGTTGACCAAAAGTGGTATCAGAGCCAAATTGAAAGTCTTCCTTGGCTCGTAAGAATGAATATGATGTATATATTTTGCTATTTTGAAAACCCAATATTAGCTATTTGTAGTTTTTCCAAAAATGACAAAATTTTTATTCTATTTTTTTGGTAATCCGTTGGTACCAATAAAGAGTGCTTTCTGAGATGAATCCAATGACATATTACATACCAAAAATGGACTCATAATAAGAATTGTAGAAAATTTTGAGATTTTTGTCTGAAAATGGCTCATCGACGAGGCAGGGGAAAGAAGATGAAAATTTTGCAAACCGGTCCCCCTGATTTTCATAATTTACAAAATAGCTCGGGGCTGAAGTGCAAAATATTGGGGTCATTTTGTAATTATTAGAAAAGTCAAGAAAGTTTATGCCATTTTCTACAAATCCGAGGCAATTGCCCATTCCCTTTTTTCCATGCCCAAAGGAGCCTGCCCACCAGGCAAGCCCATGCAGTAGAGCCCACAAGCTGGCCTTCTGAGCCCAGTCATGGCAGCCAGACCCTGCCTGCTTGACCAGACCTAGATGGGGTCCAGGCGAAGCGGGCCGCTAGCAACGGACGACGGTGGCTTCTAGAGGTCGCCGGAAGCGGCGACCGACACGCGGCCAAATTTTTCGATGGACCCTAAAATTGCCCAAATAGTCATTTTTAAGTTTTTTCAACTTCTAAATCCATAAGTGGTGTCAGGTTTGCCACATAAGACCTCTAAATATAATTTTTTTTCCATTTTTGTAATGATTAATCATGTATATATATGCATTTTTTCTGAGAATTTTGTGAATAAGATGGCTTGTTTTAATGCATGCTTTTGTGAGTGGGTAGAATTATAGGTATTCTCACATACTCATGTGATAAGTTAGAAGGAATTAATTATCTTATAAATTCCTCACTTACCCACTTGATTAACATGTTTGATGCATATAATTATATACCTGGGATGTTTAACTTTGCACATGTTGATATGTTGATTTTATTGGAATATAATTATGTGAATTGATGATTGTATGCATAGCATACTTTCTCTTTTTATACCTTTTATGAAAATATTATTAATTTATGCAATGATGTAGCAAAGTATGTTTTACATTATGAATAAGTGCTGAAAAGAATAGTTAATGTCTCTTAGGTTACTTGAATTAGACTATATCTATGGCAACTAAGACTCTCTGGGCAGATCTTAGTCAAATAGACAAATTGGATGGGAAAACTATAAAATTTGGAAACTCAAAATTGAATATATGCTAGAAGATTAAGAAATTTCTGATGTCCTAACTGTACAAATGGAGGATCCTCAAAAGGATTCTACTCCAGAAAGGAGAAGTCCTACTCCAAAACAGGTGAAAGCATATTCGGAATGACAAAAAAGAAATTCTTGTGCTCGTATTACGATGCTAAGCATCATGAGAAATGATCTTATGTTTGCTTTCACCAGGATTACATCTGCTAAGGTACTATGGGAAACTCTGAAAAGTAAATATGGCAATAGTTCTAGGGCTCAACTTAGAAGGCTCACCTTGAGGCTTGAGAATTATAAGATGAACCCCGAACATACCATGAGGCAGCATATATTGGAAATGTCCAATATGATACTGCAATTACAAACTGCTGGCCATGTACTTTCAGATGAGCAACAAGTTGCTGCCATCATTCGGTCTCTTCCAGATTCATAGGAGTATATGAAGGTGAATATGACTCACCATGATAACATAAGGACTTTCGATGATATTGCACACCATCTACAATTGGATGATGATTGTTTGGTTATGGCCAAGCCCTCCTCTCAAGCTTTGGTGATGCAGTCTGGTTCTACGCCCAAAAGCAGTGGTTTTAAGCATAAGAGGAATCAGAAATCGAAAGGAAAGCCGACCGAATAAAGGACTCAAGGCAAGGGTACCCAGTGCAAGAACAAAAAGAAGAACATTAACAAGTTGAAGTGTTTCAACTGTGGCAAACTGGGATACTTCGCTCGTGATTAGCCGAAGAAGGTAACTCCTAATCCACAATTTCTGTCTTGTGCATATGTTTCTATCTCGATCATGCTAACAGAATCTCATCCATTGTGGATTATAGACTCGGGAGCAATGGATCACGTAGCTCGAGACCATGCAGCATTTGTGGAATACCGTTGAATACCTGCAAAATCCCAATGGATATTTGTAGGAAATAATTCCAAAGTAGAAGTACAAGGGATTGAAACATGCAAGTTAGACTTGTAAGGAGGACAAAGTTTACTGCTGAAGGATGTCCTATACGCTCCAAATATTCGACGAAATTTAGTCTCGGTTATAGTTCTTCTTAAGTTAGGATATGATTTAAATTTCTCTAGCAATGGACTTCAAATTTTGAAAGGATCTTCATGTACTGGTTATGGAACAATGAATGATGGATTTGTTGTTTTAAATTCTAGCAATATTGAAAATTATTTTGCAATTACACCATCCTCTATGAATTTGAATGATGTTGTATTATGGCATGCTAGATTGGGTCATATAGGCCAACATAGAATGAATCGTTTGACTCGAGGTGGATTGTTGGGTCAACTCACCAAAGTTTCATTACCAATATGTGAACATTGCTTGGTTGGTAAAGCAACCAGGAAGCCTTTTGGAAAGGCATCCCGTGCCACTCAACCATTGCAACTTATTCACTCAGACATTTGTGGTCCTATGAGTGTGAGAGAGAGGCATGATGCCTCCTATTTCATCACTTTTATTGATGATTACACATGCATTGGCTATGTTTATCTGATCTCATAAATCTAAAGCAATGGATTGTTTTAGAAAATTTACAAGTATGGTTGAGAATCAATTAAACACAATAATCAAAGGATTGCATACAGACAAAGAACATGAGTACTTGTCCGAATTTGAGAAATTCTGTGATGAAAAGGATATAGTCAGACAGCTAACGATTCCATATACTCCGCAATAAAATAGTGTTGCAGATAGAAAGAATAGAACCCTATTAGACATGGTGAGGTCCATGATGGCGTAGGCAAAATTACCTATCTCATATTGGGAAGATGCTCTTTTGACTGCTGCATATGTGCTCAACTGTGTACCCTCTAAATCAATCGCATCAACACCCTATGAGTTGTGGACTGGAAGGAAGCCTGATCTTAGCTTTTTGAGGCCTTGAGGATCGGCAGCCTATGTTCATAGCAAGTCTCACAAACATGGCAAGTTGGGACCAAGAGGGAAGAAGTGTATTTTTATTAAATATTCTGATTCTTCCAAGGGTTACGTGTTCATTAGTGAACATGATGATGGTATTATGACTGAATGGAATCATGAGATGTTACATTCTTAGAGAATGAATTTCCTGGCATAGGAGAAATTGAGAGAAATAATTCATTCTATAAAATGAATGAATCCAAAGAAGTTGACTCACAAAATCAGTCTATTGAAGAGGATAATGGTCCACTTCAACAGCCTGTTTTGAGTGAGAGGAGTCAGCAAGATTCTTCTGAACCTTCATTGAGAAGGAGTAATCATCCAATTACTAAGTGCCTATGATTTTTAATCAAAGATGAGATGCTTATGGTTTCTCCATTGGATGAGGATGAGCCTAAAACAGTTTATGAGGCACTCTCATGCCCTACAAAAGATAAATGAAAAAAAGGCAACGGAAGAGGAAATGGACTCTATAAGATCCAACCATGTCTAGAACTTGGTTGATCTTTTGCCTAGGCGTAAGGCTATTGGGAATAAATGGGTTCTCAAAATCAAACGCAAAGTGGATGGATCCATAGAAAGGTATAAAGCATGCCTTATGGCGAAAGGATTCATCCAAAAGGATGGTATAGATTACGAGGATACTTTCTCCCCAACGGTGAAATTTACCTCAATTCATTTGATTCTAACTATCGTCGCACATTTGAACCTTGAATTACACCAGATGGATGTAAAGACTGTATTTCTCAATGGAGAACTGGATGAGGAGATCTACATGGATCAGCCAGCTACTTTTGTAAGCAGGCCAAGAGAGAAAAGTCTGTAGACTTAACCGCTCAATCTATGGATTAAAACAATCATCCAGACAGTGGTATTTGAGATTTCATCGAGCGATATTAACTTTTAGTTTTTCAATGATCGATGAAGACCACTGTGTGTATGTCAAAAGGTTCAAAGATAATTTTGTGATATTATCTTTATATGTAAATGATATTTTGAAAGCTGGAAGGAATAAGAAGTCTGTCGCCATTATTAAGGAATGGTTGTTATAAATATATTTTGATTTGGAATCAATCATTTGTGATATAACACTTATTCATAAATAAAACATGTATGTCATACGGATAAAGAGATTGGCCTACTCATACATGCAATCACCTTTGACATTCGAGGAATGTGCAAAGAGAAGGCTACTTATTTGTCATACTTGAGGAGTATTAGATTTAAGCTTAAGTCGACTTGATTGACTGACAATCATGTTAAAGATCATCAATTACATGATCAAGGATTTTATTGGTAACCCTATACTCATAAGAAAGCCAAATATGAGACCTTGATAAGCACCTAGAGATGGCAGCTATCAAGTGAGCTCAGGTTTATGCATAGTTAAAGGAACTGTGTGTATAAACTAAGATCTGTACAGTGTTTGAAATGGACATACACTTTTTATAAGATTGCCTCTATCGTAGAACGTGAATCATACCATGTTTGCTAGATGTGACAAGTAAAGAAAGTGAGCAAGAATATCCCTACTTTCTTACTGTATGAGTTCTTTGAAGGCTGGATGAGCTTTCTAGGAAGCCCTAAGGGACGTCTTGATATATCTTGAAGTGACAGTTCAATGTATGCTATCTTGACATTTCAACAAAGGGTTATGATTGATACAACTTGGAGAGACTTGTCGGAAAAGCAGTTGGCTGAAACATATAGGTATGATATGAGAAGTTGGACTAAATATGCTATTCACATTAGGATCTACATGTCATTCTCTAGCCAAACAATCATATTTTGGTATGATTGTGAATACATGATAGATGCACGCATATGTTAAGCATTTCATACGGGATTGAAAATACTTGAACAATAATGTGACATAAGATTGGTCTGGGGCAGATCGAGTTATAATTTTTTTTGGGTTGTAGCCTCTAAGTATCCTTAACATGTGCATGGTTCAGCTCCCATAAATGCAGGGATAACTGATCCATTTGGCTGTATGATTGATATCTAAGATTTTCTTTATTTTTTATATAAATTCCATGCCTAAGTGGGAGATTTTGAACGTATTCACCTATGATGGACAGAAACGTTTCTTCATTAAATGAGTGGATACGTCCATTAAATGGGTAGAAACGTTTAAATGAGTGGATGCGTTCATTAAATGGATAGAAATGTTTCTTAACATTTACTGTCTTCATTAAGAGGATGTCATTTCATCATAGAGGAAACGGTTCAACATGTTCATGTCCTCAATATAAAAGGTATGCGTGTGTGGGTTTTGAGAGATCATTAATCCAAGCTAACAGAGGCATTTCTCACTGTGTAATTTATCTCAAACTTATTGAGAGCATTCGTTGTACAGATCAAAAAAGATAATCAATCCAAAAAGGTATACTAAGATAATCAATCCAAAAAGGTATACTTTCGCTCCTATTCTTTCCCGTATTATCGACCAACCATTAGAAAGCTAATCATTATCTCTTCAAAGCCAGTCCACCTCATGGCATAATATCTCCCACCTCTTTATTCAGTCAACTGGAGTACCACACACAATCATATTTTCAGTGGTCGAAGCCCTCATAATCGCTCTCTGCGTCCCGCAACAACCAATAATTGCTCTCAAAAGCGAAGTCCTGGTCGCCAAACTCGCGTGGGCCCCTGGACTTCACCCAGTGGCCGTGTGCATCATTAGCACACTGCCGCTTTGTCAAGCCCCTCAACTTTGCCTCTCAAAAACCTCATAAAATCTCACCCTGAGCTACCTAAAATTAACACCATCAATGACATTTGATTCGTAATATATATATTATTAAAAAATTATTTCTAAAAATTTTGATTTCAATAATCAGATTGTTAGATTAGAAATACAAGGATGTCATATTTGATTTATTTTAGTAATTTTAGCTTAGCTTTTAAAAATTAATTTTTTATATAAATCTTTGTATTTCTTAAGGGGTTATCTTTTTTTTTCCCCACAGGAATATAAATATTTTAGTAAAAAATAAGGTGCCTTTATAGTATAAATATTTAATATACATTATATACAATAAGTATATATCATAGTATTATTAATATATTATTTAGTAATATATAGAAAATAATTTGTTAATATAATATTTATATTATTAAATTATGTCATATTATGTATCTAATATTAAATATAAATATAATATTAAGTTTTAAATATTATTAAGTATATATTAAATATATAATGTAATTAAATATTATTAAATATTCACTTAGAAGATAAAAGTGTAATGTAAAATTAGTAAATTTTGATAATCTTATATGCTCATATTTTAATAAAAATTAAATTAATATAGCTTATATTAATCTTAAATTATCATATTCGATTGCCAAATATAATAATTTTTATAATAATATTAGAATATAAGAATGGATCACCGTAGATCGAATACGTCATCTGATTCTCTACTAAATAAACAGCACGTGTACAATTGTTGTGCTTAATTAATATCTTTATCATCATATTTTTAACGAAAAATAAGTATTTAAAAAATATAAAATTACAGGCGACACTTAAGTGAAAAGTTTAATGGAATATACCTTATAAAACGATACCTAAGTTTCATCCCGTCAATTTCTGTTCCTGTTTTCAATTTTGGGCCCGTCAACTCCGGTGGGCGGTCCTCGGCCATGGAATCGAGAGCGGCAGACACGCCGCGAGCGTGCGCAGATGCACGCCGCGAGTCGTGCGCCATGATGCTGACGCCGCGAAGGGAGGCAGCGTGTGGTGCGCGCCTCATGCGGAGCGGGCCAGCGCCAAATGCACGCAGGCCGTGACTCACGCCCAACGGCAGCGGCAGGACGTTCCCAATACTGTAGGAACTTTGACCTGGGGCCCTCCAGGGGCTGCGACTTTCTATGTTTGTTTGTTATTATTATTTTTTTTTTACAAGAGGGCGATCAAACAAGTCAATCAGTCCAGATTGATCCAAATACAAAATTTGTTACAATACAACAGGACAGAAATCATCTGGCCTCCAAACCATGAACCACTATGCTGAGCCATAGAGGCGGCCACCCAGTCCATCGCCGAATTGGCTTCACGATATATATGACGGATCTGAGAGCTATCAACCTCCTGCAGGATAGACCAAATATCCCGAATAATCAGGATAGTGGGGCACCGGGAACAGTTCTCCTTCTGCAGCTAGGAGATGACTGTCATAGAATTACCCTCGATCATGAGCTCCGTCATAGTGACAGAGGAATCAAGAGTAGCAAAACCACCCACCACCAGCAGATCACCTAGAGGCCCACGGATAATAAATGCCGAACCAGCAGCTCTACCACAGACACTCCCATCAAAGTTGATTTTGACAACCCTTGGAGGGGGGCTCCAAGAGATGAAAATCGTATGCCGGTTCGCTGCCGTGACAGCAGGGGATTCCCAGAGGCGGCCAGAGGTCGCTGCCGTAACAACAGGGGATTCCCAGAGGCCAGAGGAGTCAGAACCAACTGCACTAAAAACACGGGCACAGTCCGTCATTAATGATCTAATCTTCCATAAAATCATGTGTAAAGAAATACTATCATCCATGAATATGAACTGATTCCTGGACAGCCATATCTGGTATGCCGTAGCAGCCCAAAGACCACGCTCCTGCAACGAACCCCTCCGGAGATCAAGAAGAAAGGACAATCGCGGAGAGCCAAAGTCCTCCAATCTATCGGAATAGCTCACCAAGAACCATATCCGCCTAGCTCTGGGACAAGTGAAGATAGCGTGATCAGAAGATTCCTCCTCCAACCCACACAAAGGATAAGTCGGCTGAATATGCAGACCCCTACGAGAGAGAAAAGCACAGGTTGGAAGATAGTCCCACAGGAGCATCCAAATAAATAGCCGAACCCTGAGAAGGGTAGGAAGCTTCCAGAGGCTGAGGCCTAAACATCTTCATAAGGTCTCTAGTGGGGACCCTAGAGAGACATGATCTCTGCCAAAGCCTGGAGTCAGAAAGGCGGCCAGGTGTGAGAGGCACCGAGAGAATCCGACATGAAAGCTCCTCACCGAAGAATCGGGTCACCGAGGGAATATGCCAGGCGGGGGGATCAGAGGCAATCAAGTCCTGAACCCTTAAACTGGAGGGAGTATCAATATTAATGAAGGAGGGCCATCGAGAGAGAGGAATCTCAGCAATCCAAGTATCCTGGATAACATTAATCAAGGAGCCATCTCCGATCATCCAAGAGGTATTATCCATGATAGACTAACCATGCCGACACACCTCCTTTCAGAAGGAGGAATAACCCCTGGATGACACAATGGGCAAATCGGACGTCTAATCTCCATATCTCGCTCGCATCAGAGAGCTCCAAAGACACTGCAGCTCCATAAGGAATCACAATGCATGTCTAGCAAGAATAACCCCTGGATGACACAATGGGCAAATCGGACGTCCAATCTCCATATCTCGCTCGCATCAGAGAGCTCCAAAGACACTGCAGCTCCATAAGGAATCACAATGCATGTCTAGCAAGAAGAGCTTTTCTTCTGACAATCAGGGACTGAATCCCGAGCCCACCTTCTTGGATAGGCATACAAACCATATCCCAGGATAAAAGATGAATACCATGACCATCTTGCGTAGAAGCCCATAGAAAATCTCTTAAACATCTCTCGATCCTCTTAAGACAAGTAATCAGGATGGCAACGTTCGAAAGAAGATACAAGGGAAGAGAGGAAAGAACTGAACGAATAATAATGACCCTAGCCATCATAGATAAGCTAGTGACTTGCCACCCCTCAATGCGTTGGTGCACCCTCCTCTCGACAAAGTCAGAGCAGCGGGGCCTTCTACCTGTTATAGGGATCCCCAAATACATAAATCTGTCAGTCTGAGAAGTAATACCCGACAGATTGATAATAGCTTCCTTGATGGATCTAGGAGTCTTCGGACTGAAACATATAGAAGACTTAAGAAAATTAACCTTCTGTCCCGAAGCTTGACAATACCGGTGAATAATAGATTGTAAAGAAGTCGCATTCTTAATGGAGGCATGACCCAGGAGAATACAATCATCGGTGAAAAGTAAATGAGAGATCGAGGGGCCCACACTCCCTGCCATAAATGGAACTATCCTCTGATCCAGCTGCGCCAGATGGAAAGCTCGTGAGAGATCATCCATAGCCAGAATAAACATAAGAGGGGATAGAGGACACCCCTGCCGCAGCCCCACAGAAGAGTGAAAGAACAGAGTCAAGCTCCCATTAATAATCAGAGAGAAGGAAGGCCTCTGAACACAAGTCATAATCCACTCAACAAACCGATATCAAAACCAAACTCCTGAAAAGAACGGTGCAGAAAGGACCAGCTCAATCTATCATAAGCTCTCTCCATGTCGAGCTTAACAGCCATAAGACAACGACTGGCCAGAGCTTTCTAAATATCATGCATAAACTCCTGAGCAATGAGGATGTTATCCGAGATAGAACACCCTCGAATAAACGCCCCTTGTTCAGCAGAAATGAGGCGAGGGATCACCAGTGAAAGGCGCCGAGCTAAAAGACGAGTACAAATCTTATACAAGGTTGTGCATAGACTAATAGGCCGAAAGTGCCGTGGGAGAGAAGCATCTGGACATTTAGGCACCAAAGTAATCGTAGTCTGGTTCCATTCTGAAGGAATGTGATTAGACTGGAACACAACCTGAATAGCCTGCACCACCTCCTGCCCAACAATATCCCAATAATGACGGAAGAAGAAAGGAGGGAAACCATGACCAAGCTCCCATAGGGCCTCTTTAATCTCCACCGCAGTAATCGGCCTAATAAGCATATCATTATCCAAGGAAGAAACCTTCCTGGACTCAGGGACCTGAACAACCGGGGCCCCGGTACTAGTGGACTCAGTCCATCGAGTCTGAAAGAAGTGAAGAAGCAGTTCCCTGATAGAGTAAGTATCCTCCTGATAGTGCCCCTCAGCATCAACCAACCTCCAAATCCTATTAGCAGCACGCCGTTTTAGGGTAGCCTGATGGAAGAATCTAGTATTTCGGTCCCCATCACGAATCCACTGAAATCTAGATCTTTGCCACCAATACACCTCCTACTGCCGCAGAAGAGAGTGATGACAAGCTAGCTTCTTCCGAAGAGTAGAAAGGTCCACATCCAGCAGAAATCCATCCTGGTCCACATCCACCAGTGGACTCTATGTTTGTTTGAAATGCCTTGGTTTGAACTCCCTATTTTTTATTTACCATAGCTTTAGATGGAAGTATTACGTGGGAAGAAAGCTTATTAAAGAGAGAGAGAGAGAGAGAGAGAGAGAGAGACCTAATTAATGTTGGCATAAGGTACAGTTGGCTAGATGTTTGTCACTGAATTCTTTGTCGAATAATTGTGTGTGCATAACTATTGCACTTGATAATTGACTTGTATTTATCATTGTTTCTTGTATGGACGCATGCCACTTGTTTAATAATCCTCTTGTTTAATAATCCTTTCTTCATGTAGCACATTTTGTAAATGTTAAAGATAGCCTTAGGGTATGGTTTATTAAAATGGGTATTTCTTTCCTAAAGGGATTATTACTTTGCTATGACGAGATTCTAAATTGAATGTAGCAAAGTCTATTCATTAGATTCATGCAGATCTTGGAGCTATCCCACTTTTTTTTTCATCTTTAAGGTAGTATTTGAAATAGGGATAGTCCCGGGGACATCCCCTCTTATTTTCAAAAGCTATAATTATAAAACATAGCTGGAAATAAAGTTAACCAAAGGGATAATCTATGATTAATCATGGTTAACCATAGTTTATCCCCTCAATTTATTTCCTATATAGGAATAGCTGGTTATCCCTTCAAAGATTTATCTTTTTGCATTTGATATGATCAATGGGATAGCCAAGGGATATCCCTAGATTCATGAACTTATGTGGATCCATTGATTAAGTGATGAAATATAAACTTAGCCACGTTCAAATGTAGCTAAGTCTATCCTATATATAGAAAGAGAGACTAATTTTAACAAATCTAGAGAAATTTTTTTTGAGCCCATAAATAACATGAAAAGCAATTGCAACCAAATAATCATATCAATTTCCAAACCGCTTAAGAGTATATTTCCTTCATTTTAATACATTAAAAACTTTGATTCCCCTCTAAGGATGATAATAGAGTAGGGCCGGATTACGAACCCTAATCTTCATCCTTATTTACACCAAAAAAAAATAATTTTCATCCTTATAAATAGAGATTTTTTCATCCCATTCTTACCCATGAAAAATGATAAATTTCATCATGGCCTAATCTCTGATGATACATATAAATTTAAAAAAAATTATAAAATTAATAATATAACTAAAAAATTTGAAGATGATGAAAGAGGATATTAGGGACGTTGAGGAAAAAGCAATAATATATTTTTCTTACATAATTTTGTAATACTATATTATTAAGCATGGGACTAACAGGATATAATTGGGATCAATCATAAATATACTTATTTTCATCCTTACTTCATCCTGGTAGGTGGAAATAATAATGATTTTCTCCATATCCATTTATATAAAAGATGAGAAATCTTTATCCAAACGAGATAGGACGAGATATATCTTCACTTTACGAGTTGACCTCTTTCTTCAACCCAGCTTAGCTCCTTGTCATTTTTAGAAGCTTGGTTGAGCTTTAACCCATGGGCACCACCAAACCGCTGGAAAAAAAAAAAAAAAAAACCGAACCCGCATTCTCCGGTTCATTGACCGGCTCATTTTAAGACGTTGGGGGAGGGGGGGGGGAATGCAGGGGGGCCATCAAATCTTTCCCGCGGAAGGGCATTCATCGCCCGTAATCGCCGTAGGAGGCCACCGCGAGAAACGGACGGTCGAGATCGGCCCAGCAAAGCCCTCGACAAGTTCCTCTCATCACGATTCGCGCGGGGGTCGTTCAAACTGGAGCAACGGACGGGCGGATCCCATCTCCCTCGCACCCCCAAAGTGCTCGACCTTTGACGCCATCCCCTCCTTTAAATGCATTCTCTCACTCTCCTCGGATCTTTCATCTCTCCCTTTCTTTCTTTCTTTCTTTTTTTTTTTTAATTTAATTTTTAATCTCTCTCTCTCTGAAGCGTCCTCTAGGGTTCGAAGGGCATCGCCAATGTCGACGGAGAAGGAGAGGGATAGCCATGTCTACATGGCGAAGCTCGCGGAGCAAGCCGAGCGCTACGATGGTGAGCCTGCGTTCCGTGCTTCCCCTGCCTCTCCTTGAATCCTTGTATTTTTCGACCTAGTTTTCGTTTTCTACGGTTTATTTTTCATTGATTGGGATTTTGTATGTTTTTGGAATCGCTTTCTTGGTTCATTTCCCTGTGCTTGTATTTACGTTTTTGTGATCTTTATTGAAGTATCGGTGTTATCTATCAAGCATGCTTTATTATTTAGCTAGATCTATTGTTAATTGTTTGATGCCCATTTGGACTAGTATTATTGTGTTTTTGGGTTTTGTTACTACTGTGATTTGTTTAGGATGAGTTTTTAAAATCTCATGTTTTTTTTTAATCTATTATTTTGAATTTATTGGATGATCTTGAAGGTTTATTTGTTTGGTCATGATCTTTTTTTTGGCAATGTTAATGATCATAAGGTCAGTGGTTGTATAGTTTTGTGTCTATAATTCTTCTCTTTGCAAGAGAGAGGGACTGTCGTGAAACTAGTTTTCGATGGGTTTCACAGCAGTTACTAAAATTTGTCAATTTTATAAAGGAAAACAATAATATCCGGGATATCAGTTATCTGCAAGCTTACACAATAATAAATCTGAAGGAGCAAATGTTGAATAAATATGATTGCACTTTATTGTTATGTTTTTGTGTGTGTGTGTGTGTGTGTGTGGAGGAATGTGCCATCTGAGTACAGATGTTATGCTAAATTAAATTCATTCATGGATTTATGGATTTATGTCAACATGAAAATGGTCACATGGTGTGCATTGCTATGAAGGGATGGGTTTTTAGTTTTACTGTCACATAATATGCTCTTTGGTGTTGCAACAGTACCTTTCATCTCCTCTTCTAGTTGAAGGAGATTCCAGGTTCGAAACTTGGAAGATGATTTTCCTAGTATTTAGACCTGGGTAATACTACTAAGTGGATATTTTCTCTCTCTTCATAAAAAATAATGGAATATAAATTATCTATACATCTTGCTTAGTTTTTTATTTGCTACCCATGGTGTGAATCACTTTAAACAATGCAAGAAAAACCTTGGCACCTATTATGGCAATAATGGTCGATTATTGTTACTCTCTTGATCCAGAAATGGTTGAAAGTATGAAGAAAGTTGCCAAGCTTGATTTGGAGCTGACAGTTGAGGAGAGAAACCTCCTCTCAGTGGGTTATAAAAATGTAATTGGGGCTCGCCGAGCATCATGGCGCATCATGTCATCGATTGAGCAGAAAGAGGAGTCAAAAGGGAATGAACAAAATGTTAAGTTAATCAAAGATTATTGTCAAAAGGTGGAAGAAGAACTCACTAATATATGCAATGATATCTTGACTATCATAGATCAGCACCTGATTCCATCTTCTGGCTCTGGGGAGTCTACCGTTTTCTATTACAAGATGTAAGTCTTATTTGTGCTTGATCATATTTCTTATTTGGTAATATTTGATTTAAGATTATATGAATAAGAAATGTTTGGAAGTTACCTGACGCTGGGATAATCTATTTAGGTAGTAGATTCTTAAATACTTTCTTCGTTTCCAGATGCTATATAGCATCTTCTTTTTGAAAAATATAATTCATGAAATCATGGTAAATATTTGGTTATCCTCTGGAATCATCAAAATGGTGCAGAAGATATTTAAATCTACGTTTTATCAGACATGGCAGTCCAAATATATAAACGAGTAAATGCTCCGATGATCTGTAGAAATATATTTGACATCAATTAATTTTTTACTTTCCTTGTTGACCATAGATTTAAAGTATAGTAGTAACACTGGAAATTAGCTCATTAGAATATAGTGAAATGTGCGTAGGGCTGATCTAATAGTAAATTTGTTGGTTGTGATTCTCACTTGTATGATCTTGTGGTTGAATGATATTTATATACAACAATTTTAGTTTGCAAACTTAAGTTTTGCTTGAATCACCATTTATGGTGTTGTTTAGTAGTGAATATGCATCCAAATTCTCACATTGGTGTATGCCATTGTTCCCATCTTGCCAAGGATGGGAAATTAGATGATTGGTCCCCACTTGTCAAGATATCAGCTAGGCTCATCCTTTTCCATCTATTGGTACCCAAATCTGAAATGCTACTTATATTTCCATCTGATTGTGTACAATGCAGGAAGGGTGATTATTACCGCTATCTTGCAGAATTTAAGACCAACCAAGAAAGGAAGGAAGCAGCTGATCAGTCTTTGAAGGGCTATCAGGCACGTCCAACATTTGTTCTTTACTTTATGCCAGTGCTCTCTCTTACCTTGTTTACATTTCTTTAGGCGGCCTCTAACACAGCCAACACGATCTGCCCCCAACCCATCCAATTCGTCTTGGTCTTGCATTGAACTTCTCAGTTTTCTATTATGAAATCATGAATTCCCCGGAAAGGTATAACAAAGTGTTTCTATTATTTCATTCGAGGTGTTACCGTTCTCCCTTAATTTCCTAGAATAATATTTGGACAATTTTTCAGGGCATGTCATTTGGCAAAACAAGCCTTTGATGAGGCAATCGCAGAACTGGATACCTTAAGTGAAGAATCATACAAGGATAGCACATTAATTATGCAGTTGTTGAGGGACAATCTTACGCTTTGGACTTCTGATTTACCTGAGGATGGAGGTATTGCACTATAAATATTATCCATGATTTGACATATAAAATTCTACCAGGTTACTTGTGGTTGTATCTTGGCCGAGCAAAAAAAATAAAAATTAAGAATAGTAACATTGGAAACTAAAACAAGGTCTGCAATTGTCTTTCCTGTCTGCGCAACCCAAATTGTGATAAGATCAGTACACTTCATGTCCTTTTTGTTTTAGGTATATGATGTTCTCCCTTATTTCCAATCCCAGTTCTAGATGTGGTTTATGATGTCTCTGAATTTTGCTTTCATGGACCAATTTTTTGTATTGTGTGTGCCCCCAAATTGCTGCTGGTCATTTGGATGGGCTGCATATAGGAAGTTATGTTGATGCTAGCTAGAGCAACTCACACCTTCTTTGAAGGGAAGGGTGGGGTAGTTGAATGTCAATGTTGATGCCAGTGACCTGTTATAATCCCACCCTTTGATCCCCTCTTAATTCCAAAAAGAAACAACACCTTCCTTTTATAATAGAAAAGGGAAAACCCAAATGATGCAAGTGTTGGCTCTGAATTATGCTTCGTTAGAAAGGCCAATTTTATTAGTTTCAAATCTGACATGAACCGCAGGTGATGATGGTTTCAAGGTGAGGAGGCTAAGCCAGCTGCTGAGCCTGAGGTATGGCATCAGAATTGTGGGCTTTTTACATGAAACTCTGTTACCAGTCTTTGACTTTTCTGTATTAAAAATCATGTAACTTTTGTTTTGCAGTCTCAGAACTAATGATGATCGTCATGTTCTGCAAAATTGGGACTGTCTTATACTTGGCAGCCATGAGGTATCGGTATCAGCAAGGGGGTTTGTTGTTTGAATGAGTTGCTCCATTATATATCAAACTTGGGATCTCTTTAAAGAGGCTTTCTATTTTCTGTTCTTTATCATGATGGGAGAAGGCTTAGCCGGTGGGATGTCTTTGTTGTTCCCCTCTTTTACGAGGATAGAGCTTTTCTTATAGTGGTTTGTATTAGGTTTGGACAGATGCAGTTTTTGGTGGACTAGCGGTGATGTTGCTATGTGTTGTTCCCTCTTTCTTATTTTATTTTCCTAAATGTCTCTGAAGTGCCTGCTGAATCAACCTCTGCGTTTTTCTTCTCACACAATTATATAATTTTCTAAATTGCTTTACGCACTATATGTTAATCCAACAATTTCACCATGCGAGGTTTGTAAGCCATTGTTATTGGCCATACTAAATATTGAGAGGGGATAACCTCTCTTAGTGGCATATAGTTTATTTTCAGTGATTCGTTCAGGAAAAATTGCTTTGAGGCCCAACCCTTATTATTATTATTATTATTTTCTTATGTGCCTGAGGTTGCTAAGGCTTTCTCCGAATGGAGCCAATTGGTTGGACAAAATGGTGAAGGTGTTGCCTACGGGTTGAACAGGTTGATCGCGGAAACCTCCTAACCGGTGCAGCATCAAGACAGCTTGTGCGGTTACGCTTTAGTCTTCGTGTTGTTCTGACTGCATCCACGGTCAACCGCTGTAATTTAAGCTTAAGAACTAACGGTACTTTAGTTGATCACAGTCAGTCGTTGAGGTTTGAGATGATGTTCCATTTATTTTTATTGCAGCGTTCTCGGTGAAGTGATAAGAGGTAAAGGGAAATTTTTTGTTCTCAGATTGACTTTTTTATACAAATGGTAAATCCGAGGTTTGTTGCATTGCAAATGATTGGTTAGCACATAACTTTTTAGCCTATTTTGATTCGTGAGAACGCTACTAAGCTGGAGAGTTGGTTGATTATGTGCAAGCCTGCCAATTAAAAACATCATCAGTGACGCCCTGCTAGCAGTTAATAATATTCAAGCTCACTGACTGACCGGTTATGCAGAAGTCATGGAATTCTCCAACGTCTAGCAACTTCTCATTTTTTACCAACCCTTCACCTGAGACCTGCTGAACTGCATAAAGATCTCCGGGGTCATCATTTCTAAGACCACCACAAAACAGGAGTTGGAATCCTCTAAAATGGAACTCAAGTCTCTCCCAGGGCTTAAAGTGGTGCACTAAGAAGTGGAGTGTTTCTTTACTTCTGCACAAACTTAGTTTTCCCCACGAACGTGAAACAAGAGAGATAGATACATGGATGCATACAATTAGGAGACGACTTGTCTTTGTAACTTGGAGGTCACAGCACATTTTAGTGTAATCCCAAACGTAATAAACTATCAAGCATTTTGACTAGTCTAGCTCTTAAATCCAATCAAATGCAACAGAATAATTGCAGAGACAGTTGAGGCATCTCATGGCAAGTAATCACCAAAAAGGTATCATTTAACTTTTGAGGGCAAATAGAATTTACAAGAGAAATGCCCAGATGGAATATATCTAATCTCCCTTAAACGGACTAGTAACCAAACATGCATTAAGCAGTAGGGAAGGCCTTTGCCATCTATTCAGTTCCTAAAACATGGTGACCTACTTTTTGAAAAGGAAAAGCAAACCTATGCATATGTACATAAATGGAAATGCAACAGCATGGGAGCTTTGTCTTTTCTTTTTATTTCTTTCTTTTCTTTTTCTGAGGGGGGTTGGGAAATGTCTGAAAGGGGGAAATGTGGCTTCTAGTACTGAGCTTTGTGCAGATGAGGCAAGGCCAAAACTCAGGTGTTGTTACTGGATCTCAGCTCCTGTAATTCAAGGAAAATATTAGACATAAAAAACAAAACGATGACACCAAGATGAATCCAAACTTTAAGATAAAGATAATTGCAGGATGAGCGGTCTGGTCTCCCTCTGCCATGTCATAAAGCAATCTGAAAAACATTTACCTCTGCTCATGCATGTTATGGCTCATCCTTGACAAAAAAATTCTGTGGCAAGGAAAAGTCTTCCTCATTCAAAGTCTCTGCATCTTCATCATCTGGTTTCTGGATTTCCAGGGAAAACACATTTAACTGCTGTTATTTATGTTCCATCATCTTGACAGCTAAATGCATTTACAAGTCAAATGTAAAAACCATCCAACATTTAATGCAGCTTCCATCTGAACAAACTAATTAGAAATCCAAACTAATTAGAAATCCAAGACCAAGATTGAAGCAATTTACAACATTACAACAGCTAATATAACATGTAAACTCAACTTTGAAGCCACCTGTTTGATGTGGCTTGCAAAACATCCAAAACCTATCTGAAAAAAGGAAATTTTATATTTAAAATAATGACCAAGCATAGCAAGGGTCTGAAAATTATTCTTGAAAAAGCAAAGAAAAACAAGTTGCAATTTTAAGGTGGCATATATTTGAGGCTTTGGTTAAAATCAATTGGCAAACAAATCCCCTCAAGAAGCATCAATTTTGTAACTTCTTGACTTTAATAGCCTCCAAGAAAGGAAGGGAAAAAAGTGAATGAGATAACAAAGGAGAACACCTCTCCTAGAGAATATACTGGGTGTATGAAGTCAAAGGTGTTCTCGGAGTTTTGTTTAGTTATCACACATCATGAGATTAAAAAATAAATAAACAAATCACACTACACATAAAAGTGAATGTCTATGTGAAATGTATCGATAAAAGATTATATAGACAAATAAATTTAACTAAAAAATATATAAGTTGACAGGAAGATGCAATGGAAGTGTCCATTTAAAGAATAAAAAAAGAAAAAGAAATTTAGGAGATCATCAGTTGCCCCAAAAGAAGGGGAAAACTGACATAATATTGCTATGTGTAACAGAAACTGAGGACTGATTTCCTTCCTATTAATAAATGGGAAAAGAAAATTTACAATCAATATGGAACAAAGGTGCTAGGGTTTAAATGCAAGTTAGGAGCCTGTGCAGAAGTTGATTCAGCTGTGTAAAGGGATTCAGGTGTGATACTCTAAAATGAAAACTTTGAAAGGGATTGAATAGAAATCAGTAGCATTGCTCTGGTCATCTTTATGCAGCAGGAAAATGCATATATAAAAGAATGCCCGCCTCAAATAATGAAAACTTCTTTTTTGTTTTTGCTTTTTATAAAACTTGTCCTGAAAAAACTGTCAGGCCATTAAACCTGAAAATTGATATTTGAAAAATCAGGTTCCCCTTGTTTTTCATAAACATGTTTCAAAGAAAAACATGTTTTATGATTGCCTGATTTAACACAAGTCATTGAGAGAAAAAAAAAAACAACTCTTGGAGAAACCACAAGTAATACGATGCAATAATGATCAAAACAACATTGCCTCAGCACGGAATGCACTTACTGGTGTAATTTGCATGATTATCTAGGGCTTATCTAATCTTTAAATGTATGCAGCCATTGCATAAGAGAGTGTCATATGGACAAACCATAGTTTTTCCACTGACAGAAGAAGAGCAATTATCACTTTCAGAAACCAACAATTAGGAATCTGACAATGACGTAATTTGTCTTGTTTTGATGGATGAGGATCTGCTTGGCACCACTGTGTAGACATAAAAGCACATTTATTTAAAGCCTGAACAGTTGAATTCAATATCATTTTCAAAGAGCATCGATAGCATTTTTGGTGTTTCATGTCCAACATAAAATGTAAGTCAAGTACAAGGAACCATGAATGGTCCAATTTCCACCTTTAGTGACTTCTGCTTCTTTACTAAATCACAAAGGATCTCTCGATACTTTCTTCTATTTAACAACCGCTTTGTATAACTGGCTGATGCATTAGAGTTAACCAAGACATGACAGAAAGATTTGTTATAGGTAAGCTTAGCATAAGGAAATCTCCATTGTTCAAGCTTTATATTGATTCTTCTCTCTAACACATCAATACAAATATAATTTGCAACATCTATAGCATACACTTGTTGACATGTTTCAGAGTGATGTGAAGCCCCTCATAAGTCAAAACCTTCAAGTCAAACAGAAGATTTGGTATTTTATCTGATTTTGCATCTTATTCCCAGAGTTAATAAGCCAGTAAAAAATGTTGGCAGTAATACAACATAGTTAATAGCTACTTCTAATTGTGAGGATAAAGACAAACAGTATATCCATAGAACCATGGATATTAAGTAGAATTTTCACTTCACCAGCATTTCTAAATTGTAGAAGCGGTCCAGCAACTGCAACACCTCATCTGCTGAGAAGTGCCTGTCAAAGCTGCAATTCAAACCATAAATTTATAATACATGTATAAATAACAAATCTGCTGCATTAATCATGTGTAGCATCATTACACATTCCTCATACATATATTAAAAAGTGCCACAAAACTAACCTCCTCTGCAAATATTCCATTAGTCCATAAAGAACAAAGTGGCGATGGATACCTGTATAGAAATGGTTGTACAACATGAGAATTTAGCTAAGCAACCATATTCAGAACTAGAAAGGATGAAATTAAAAGATCATCAACTAGAATACCGAGAACCAAGTTTGTCTCACTCTTACATCATGGTATACCAAGCTTGATTATAATTTGGCTGGAGCTTTTGATCCAAAACTGACCTGTTTTTACCTTTAGGTTGATTTAACTAAAGATGGAACCATCAAGTCTATCAAGTTGGGTGTTAACTTCATGGACATGGGTTTTGACAAGTGGACTTTATGTCCCATCCATTCTTTCATGGAAAATTATATGAACTATACAGCACTCAAGTATAATTTTTTCTGAATCCCACCTACATAACATGCATGCTCATTCAGATTTCATATACAGCTATTAAAGGATAAGTCTCAAGTCCGATCAATTTTTTATCCAAGTTCCAAATTTAATCAACCAATTTTAAGCAACTATCACTTTGGATAGGCAAGAGTATAAATTGGGCCAGCTTTCAGCTAATCCAAAACATGCTTGGACATCCATACAAAAGCAAAAGTGACAGGTACTGATAGCTGCATTTAAGGAGAGAATATATTTAAGTCGTTCAACTTATAAGAGAATAGTTCTCCACTCCAGTGAAAATTCAGCCTGCAATGATCCCACCACCAGGCACATTGTCCTTCATTCCTAATTTGGATTAAGAAAGTACAAATGCGGCTTGGCGACAGGACTCTTGAACTTCTTGTGCCATCATCATGTTAGAAGATTACATATCAGAACCGATGGACTCCTCATGGACAGCCAACCTTAACTCTTTTGTCTCTACATGTCTCGTTCTACTAGGATGGGAAGCACAGAACATAACTATGACTATAAAAACTGCCATTGAAAGAAATGAAGAAAGCATGAAATAAATCATCCTTCACGGTAGGTTGTTAATGAATGTGGGTACATGGCAACCAATCTAATGTATTCTTAATCATGAACCAAGAACCTATAATCAGCAAGCGTTATTCCAATGTGCGCATCGAGTATCAGTTTATATACCCTCTAACATCAACTCTAACCAAGACTAAATTTTTCATCAAGCCTAGAATAAACCATTTTTTATTACTCCCGCTTGACGATTCTTTTTCATTTCCACAAAATTCGAATAGAGAATTTCAACCACAAACAACCATGCAATAACTTTTCAAACAGACATGAGACTAAACGACTCGCAGCATCCGTTAAGAGTAAGAAGCAAAGAACAAATTAGTTATTATAAGTTAAATAATAGAGATAAAATTACCTTGTAATTTAGCAGGAGGATAGATTTCCAGAGCTTCCAGAACCCGCAATTCCAGCTCCACATGCGACTGCTCCTGATGAAGCGAAAGGAAAATAAATAATAAATAAAAAGAGATTACGGATTAAACAAACAAAGTTAATTCGATTAATAAAACACAAAAACATCCCATTCTTGGAATCGGGGGGAGACGGAGAGAGATTTCGAACCTTCGGCAAAGAAGAGGCCGAGGAGAGGGGAGCCTGGCCCGGTGAGTGGGCGGAGAGCCCGTAGTGCTCCTCCTCGCCCGCCGCTTCCATTTTTCTCTCTCTCTCTCTCTCTCTCTCTCTCTCGACCTCGAAAGAGGAAACCCTAATTCGGGTTTTACTCCAAGGAACTGCAGCAGATCTTTTCCGCTAGCCGCGACCTCCGCGATCGAGACCGGCGGCTTTCCGGATTCGCCGCCAGAGGCGTGACGGTACAACGAGAACCGACCGAGATTAGCGCTGAGCCCGCGTCGCCTCTAACCTTTTATAAGAGGAAAAAAAATCTTTTATAAGAGGAAAAGACTATGTACACCGTCTCCAAATTTTATCCGGGCTGCATCGCTTTCTTTTATTGATCCATGTACCCTACTTAGCTTGACATAATGGAATCTTAAATTTTGAGCTTTCATTAATATTTATTTAATTTTTTTTTGTTAAATTTATGTGCAGACTTAAAACAATGCAGTTTAGAAGGTCATAATTTTACAATTAAAGCATCATAATATTTTTTTTGATCTATATTAAATATTTTTAAAAATATTATAATTTTATAACTATACTGTCATAATTTTATAACAAGGATATTATAATTTTTTTTTCGATCAAAATATCATAAAGCTTTGTCTTAATATTTTTTTAAATGAATATATAATTTTATAACTATAGTGTCGTAATTTTACAACTAGGATATCATAATTTTTTTCGGTTTTATGAATAGATGCCGTAATTTTATAACTACAATATTATAATTTTATAATTAGACTGTTGTAATTTTTTTTTCGATCCATATCAAAAAGCTTTTTAGGATATCATAAAATTTTGTCTTAACATTTTATAATTAGAGTATCGTTATTTATAACAAATGTGTCATAATTTTACAACTAAAATATAGTAAATTTTTTCGAAAAGCAAACAGTTCCGTTCCATTCCATATCACTTGTGAATTCATAATCATAATTCCTACTATTCTGTCTTATCGTGTTAAATCATGTAGAATTCATATGAATCAATAAAAAGAAGCGATATAGTTTGCATAAAATTTATTGCATCAAAGGCGATGTATAAAAACTTTTTTCCTTATAAGATTAGGTTTGGGCTAACCTAGTTCTTCATTGGAAACGCTGGGGAAAATCAAAATTCTCTCTCTCTCTCTCTTTCTGAACATATGTTTATTTAATTATTTATACAATGGTTTAAGATTTGGTAGCGTACAATATGTCCTTTTAATGATTATAGAACTTGCTTGATTAATATTGTGCTAATGTAGAAATATAGACTAATAAACCTTAAATTTCATAAAGTGGTTTATTTTCTCTCTTTCTATATATATATATATATATATGTATGTATATATATATATATATATATATATATATATATATATATATATATATATATATATATATATATATATATATATGTATGTATATATGTATGTATGTATGTATGTATATGTATATATATATATATGTATGTATGTATGTATGTATGTATATGTATATCTATATATGTATATATATATATATGTATGTATGTATGTATGTATGGTCATGTTCATATCCGATGATTCTTTTCGTTCTTGCATCCTGCAGGCATGGAAACGAGTCTTTTTTTATTCATTCATCCACACATATATGCATATATATGACAAATCTAATCACCCTTTTGATTTTGATTTCATATAAATAATAAAAAAATATAAAAAAAGATGGAATGGCGTTGTAACCTAATTTCTCTTTTTACGGAGACTGATCTAAGCCTTTATATGTAGATGATGTTCTAAGCCCTTTTTTCAACCTCTTCAATCTCTTAAATTTTCCTTCCACTGTCACTCTTTACCATTTCCAGTGGAGATCAATGCACTAACTTGAATCTAAAACATCTAGTAATAAAAGAAGCTGCTTGTAGATGTCATTTAATGGTTCTTTAGATTAATTTATATCATGCTCTCTAACCTAATCTATGCATCTGTGTTCAACAAAGCCTTAGTTCCAATCTCCCTGTGTAATTCAACATGTATATCTGATGTGGTGATCCAAAATTGTCAAAGTAAACGATAAGCAAACGGTGAACTAACGGAGCCCAACCTCGGCCTCCGAGGCCCCCTCGGCTTCAGAGGTCCCCCTCGGCCCCCAAGGCCCCCTCGACCTCGGAGGTCCCCTCGGCCTCTGAGGTTCCCCATGGCCTCGAGCTTCAACCTCGGCCTCAATCCTCAACATCGGCCACGGCCTCGAGCTTTAACCTCGGCCACGGCTTCGAGCATCAGCCTCGGCCTCAGCCTCAAGCATCAACGTCGGCCTCGGCCTCAAGCTTCAGCCTCGGCCTTGGTCTCGGGTCTCCATTTTGGTCTGGCCACCGGGGCTGGCAACCCGCTGCCTCGAGCCACCTGACACATCCGCGTGGCCCACCAACCGCCTGCAACGGCCACGTGGCCCATCAACCGCCTGCAACAGCGCATGGCCATACCCCGTAACGACTCACGCTAGATGCAACCATATCCGCCTGCCACCCGCAGCGCCGTGCTCGGCAGGTGGCAGGTGAGGCAGGACACCTCTGATAGGCGGTTGCGATCCATCACTGTCAGCCTTGCTTTCCGTCTGTTAGTGGACAAAGGCACCTCGAAGTCAGCAACTTTTTGGAAGCGAAAAAAAGAGACTGTCGGACAGGTATAAAAACCCACACTCATAACGAGGGGAGGATCCAAAACTTTTAGTTCTCTAGCTTTCTTCTGCTAGTTAACTCTTGTCTGTTCCCGAGTGATTGACTTGAGCGTCGAAGGGTCCCCACTGAAGCATCCGGTCTCCGAGGACTTTTCTTGCAGGAGCTCAGCGAGGGAGATCTCCATTTTTCCGGCATTCAAGGAAGATGACTTGGCGTCAACAGATTGGTGCGCTAGGTAGGGGGAATTAAGAGAGAAAAGCTTCGAACCTATCAGCAAAAAACTTCTCTTTCTCCGAGCTCCCAAACAATAGTGATGACTCATGCGCAAGAAGTCTCCACCAGCCATGCTGGGGGCAGCGTCAGGGGGCTGATCCACTGGCGGTTAGCCCCTCCGCTCCCCCAGCCGACGTCCCTGTGCCACCACCGCAGCAGCTTCAAGAGGATCGGCTCGCCGCCCTCTCCATGCAAGTCCAGTCTTTGGTGGCAGCGATCAGAGTCCTGCAACAATAACCGGCGGTCGCGCAGCAACCGAAGCCACTCCCGTCAGTCTCAGAAGTGGTACAACCCAACCAACATTCTTCTTAGGAGAGATCTCTCGCCCGAGAAGCTCACCACCACTGTACTTCACCCATGCCTCACCGCCGGGAAGCCTCTAAGAGGCCCCGGTCGCCCTCTCGACACGTCAGTGCTTTCCCCAAGTGACGGCACGGGAGGGAGGCAGAGCGCCCCCATTAGCATCACTGTCATTCTTTCCCCTCCTCAGAATCCTCAAGGGAGGGGTCCTTCGATGGCCGAATAGCCTGCCGGACTGAGCGTCGGCTCGACGAATATAATCAGCGGCTGGAGGAGCTCAGTCGCCGGATTACCAACCCACCAGAGGCGGACTATGACAGTCGGCCACCGCTGTCCCACCGTATCATGGAGGAACCGATATCCATCCGATTCCGCCTCCCTCAGCTGGACCTGTACGATGGGACCAGCGATCCCCTGGACCATTTGGAGAGTTACAAGGTCCTCATGCAGACCATCCAAATCATGGCCCTACTTCCAGAGGAGGCCCATGACCAGCTCCTCGCTTTCCTGCGAGCCAACGCATATATCTTTGCCTGGTCGGCATCGGACATGCCAGGCATTCCGGAAGAGGTGATTACCCACCGGCTCAACATCAAGCCAGAGTGTCGATCCGTTCAACAGAAGAAGAGGAGCTTCACTTCTGACAGACAGAGGGCCATAGACGAGGAGGTGTGCAAGTTGGTGGCGACCGGTCACATCTGCGAGGTGCATTATCCCGACTGGCTGGTAAAGTCGTGATGGTCCGCAAAGCCAGTGAGAGTTGGAGGATGTGCATGGACTTCACCGACCTCAATAAAGCATGCCCCAAGGACAGCTTCCCGCTACCTCGGATCGACCAGTTGGTGGATGCCACATCCGGGCACGAGACCCTCAGCTTCATGGATGCATTCTCGGGGTACAACCAGATCAGGATGGACCCGGCCGATGAGGAGGCAACCTCCTTTATAACCGAGAAGGGGATATACTGCTACAAGGTGACGCCATTTGGGCTGAAGAACGGGGGCCACCTACCAGAGGTTGATGAATAAGGTCTTTGAGGATCAGATCGGGTGCAATATGGAGGTGTATGTGGACAACATGCTGACCAAGAGCACCCACACTGCCGACCACGTCGCCGACCTCGAGGAGACCTTTGGCAATCTTCGTCGATACCAGATGAGGTTGAACCCCCAGATGAGGCTGAACCTCCGCAAGTGTGCCTTCGGGGTTACGGCAGGCAAGTTTTTAGGCTTCATGGTGACTCAACGGGGAATCGAAGCTAACCCCGACAAGATCCAAGTCATTATGGACATGAGGCCTCCGGCTAACAAAAAGAAGATGCAGCTTTTGACCGGAAGAGTAGCATCTTTGAGCCATTTTTTGTCCAAGTCGGCAGAAAGGTGCCTACCTTTCTTCAAGGTGTTGCGCAAGGTCAACAGCTTTGAGTGGATGGAGTGCTAGGAGGCCTTTGAGGAGCTGAAGAAATTTTTATCCACTCCTCCACTGTTGTCCAAGCCTAGAAGCGGGGAGGAGCTCTTCCTGTATCTCGCGGCCTCCCCGAGGCCGTTAGCTCCGTGCTTGTCTGCATGGATGCTAACGGAGCACAGAAGCCAGTCTACTACACCAGCAAAGTGCTCCATGACGCCGAGACCAGGTACTCCCGGATCGAGAAGATCATCTTTGCTCTGGTTGTCTCTGCTCAGTGCTTTTGACCCTACTTCCAAGCTCATCCAATCGTGGTGCTCACAGACCAACCTCTCCAGACTATCTTATCCCGTCCAGACACCTCCAGTCGGCTTGCCAAGTGGGCCATCAAGTTAAGTGAGTTTGACTTATCCATTTGGTCGAGGTCTGCAATGAAGTCCCAAGTGTTAGCCGATTTCTTAGTCGAGTGCGCTTGGGCCGAGGAGCGCCCGGAGGAGTTGCACTCGGAGGCGCGCGTGGAATCTCCCACGGCCGAGAGAGCGAGGAAGGAAGACTGGGTCCTTCACGTTGACGGAGCATCGAATTCTCAAGGGAGTGGAGCTGGACTTATTCTTGCGAGCCTCGGAGGGAAGGTAGTGGAGTATGTCCTTCGGTTTCTTTTCCCGGCTACCAACAACCAGGCGGAGTATGAAGCCTTACTGGCAGGGATGAAGCTAGCTAGGGAGCTCGGTGTGGAGTGTCTGAGGGCCTTCACGGACTCCCAGCTTGTCTTCGGGCAGGTCGCTGGGGAGTACGAGGGCAGAGACCCGACTATATCTCGTTACCTGAGCAAGGTGTAATCCCAAGCCTCTTGGTTTTCCTACTTCCGCATCGGCTACATTCCCCGAGCGGAGAATGCCAGAGCCAATGCGCTATCCCGCTTAGCCACTTCGGCCGACGGGACCTTGGGAAGAACGTACGTGGAGCACCTACAGGTCCTGAGCATTGAAGCAGCGGAGGAGGCTCTATCGGTCGAGCAGGAGCCCTCTTGGATGGATGCCTATGTCCGATATCTGACTGATGGCATCCTCCCCGATGACCCAGCTGAGGCCAGGCTGCTTAGACAGTGGGCCCCGAAGTTCCTGATGATGGACGGGAAGCTCTACCGAAGGTTGTTCTCGTATCCCATCCTCAATGTGTCGGCCCCGCAGAAGCTAATTACGTCCTGCAAGAAATCCATGAAGGCATCTGTGTAAGTCATCTGGTGGGAAGAGCCCTGGCATACAAGGCCCTGCGGCAGGGGTACTACTGGCTAACCATGAGGGAGGACGCGGCCGAGCTCGTCAAAAAGTGCGATAGCTGCCAGCGCCATACCAACATCCAGCGGCAGCTGATGTCTCAGCTGACCCCCTGGTTTCACCTTGGCCTTTCGCCCAGTGGGGTATGGACATCTTGGGGCCGTTCCCTCCAGCCTCTGGTCAGCGCAAGTTCCTGTTAGTGGCCGTTGACCACTTCACCAAATGGATCGAGGCCGAGGCACTCGCCAAGATCACTGAGGGCAAGGTAAGATTCTTCTTCTGAAAATCCATCATATACCGGTTTGGGCTACCGCATACCCTGGTCACCGACAATGGCCGACAGTTCGACAGTGCACCCTTCCAAGGATTCTGCACTGAGCTGGGTGTTCATCAACGGTTCACTTTGGTAGGGCATCCTCAGACCAACAAAGCGGCCAAGGTGACCAACCGCATCATCCTCCAAGGACTTAGAGCCCGGCTGGATGACTGTAAGGGGCGATGGGTGGAGGAGCTCCTCAATGTGCTATGGGCCTACCATACAACGCTGCGAGCCCCCACTGGCGAGACTCCCTTCAGCCTCATCTTCGGATCTGAGGCCATCATTCCGATGGAAATCGGCTCTCCGAGCCCCAGGATGGAAGCATACAATGAGGAGGACAATCCGAACCAGTTGTGGGCCAACTTAGACCTAGTGAAGGAGGTGCAGGACCGAGCGCGACTTCGGATGACAGCCTACCAGCAGCGAGCGGCCATGTATTACAACGCTCGCGTCTGCCCCAAGACCTTTTTGCCGGGGGACCTAGTCCTTCGTCGAGCTGAAGTTTCAAAACCGACGGAAAGGGGCAAGTTAGCGCTGAACTGGGAAGGACCCTATCGGGTCATTGAGGCACTCCATCACGGAGCATACAAGATCGAAGGGCTAGATGGAAAGCCACTCCCGCGGACGTGGAATGCCGACAACCTCCATCGGTATTATCAGTAGTGTACTCTCTCTCTTTTCATTAAAATTCACGCTTGCGCACTCCTGGGCTCTTGCCACGCATTTGCTATTAATAAACATGAGTTCAAGTATTTCAGTTTTACACCATAAAGCCCGAAGCCAGCTCAGTACAGAAAGTCCAATGTACCATTGGCACTGAAGATCAGTGTACCATCGGCTCCCAAAAGTCTGAGGCCAGCTCGGCATAGAAAGTCCAATGTACCATTAGCACTAAAGACCGGTGTACCATCAGTTCCCAAAAGCCCGAGGCCAGCTCGGCACAGAAAGTCCAATGTATCATTAGCACTGAAGACCGGTGTACCACCAACTTCCAAAAGCCCGAGGCCAGCTCGACACAGAAAGTCCAATGTACCATTAGCACTGAAGACCGATGTACCACTGGCTTCCAAAAGCCCTAGGCCAGCTCGGCACAGAAAGTTCAATGTACCATTGGCACTGAAGACCGGTGTACCATCGGCTCCCAAAAGCCCAAGGCCAGCTCGGCACAGAAAGTCCAATGTACCATTGGCACTGAAAATCGGTGTACCACCGGCTCCCAAAAACCTGAGGCCAGCTTGGCACAGAAAGTCCAATATACTATTGGCACCAAAGACCAATGTACCACCGGCTCCCAAAAGCCCGAGGCTTCCTCGGCGTCCCAAGACCGATGTTTCATCGGTCCCTAGAATCCCGAGTCTTCCTCGGCGTCCCAAGGTTGATGTTTTATCAGTCCCCAGAAGCCGGAGTCTTCCTCGGCGTCCCAAAGCCGATGTTCCATCGGTCCCCAGAAGCCCGAGTCTTCCTCGGCATTCCAAGACCGACGTTTCATCGGTCCCCAGAAGCTCGAGTCTTCCTCGGCGTTCCAAGACCGACGTTTCATCAGTCCTCGGAAGCATGAGTCTTCTTTGGCTCCCCCAAGGGTCCGACCCTATATAGCTAAGTCGAAGTCACTCGTACATGAATAGAAACTGCCCCTCGGTGCCGATGAGGCCCCTAGGGGTCCCACGTCGGCAACCCAAAGGTTCAAAAGTGACACAATGCAGTTGGTCAAAAACAATTCCATTAATGATAGCGTTTACAAAATGCCGACTGGGTCGGACTTAGTATAAAAACAAAGAAAAAGTAGTACAAAGTCAAAGGCCGACCCCAGGCTCATCATCGAAAGGGGCCCCGTCGGACCCTTGGTCCGGCTCTATGTCCACGGCCTGAGGGAGGTTTAGGACCCGGGCCACCTTCTTCCTGGCATCACGAAACCCCTGAAGATAGGCGTTCGCGTTGGCTTTGGCCATCTCATCGGCAAAATGCTCAGATTCCTTAAATTCTTCAACCGCCGCTATGGCTCGGGCCTCGGCGAAGGCCTCTGCTTCTTGGGCTCGCGCTTCTTTCTCCTCTGCCAAGGTGGCGGCCCTCACCTCGACCTCATTGGCACGCGTGGCCCTTGCCTCGGCCTCCTGGATGGTCAAATTTAGCTCAAGGATGTGGAGGTCCCGAGCCTCGATTGCGCTCTCAGCCTCCCCCAGCTGGCTTAGCGCCGCCCGGAGCCGGTTGGCTTCGGCCTCTGCTTGGCTGGCAGCTTCCCTCGCCTTGGCAGCATGGTCAGCTTGTGCCACCTCTAAGGCCCTTTCCGCCACCTCGAGGGCCTTCTCTGCTGCCTTGGCCCGCGCCTGAGCCTCCTCGGCGTCCCGCTGGGCCTATTGGATGATGGCCTCCTTTTCGCCAATAACTTCTCTAGTGGCCACCAGGGAATTTGTCACCTGCACTTAAGGTGTCAGCTATGCAAACTATTGAATATTTGAAGCCAAGGGTGAGGAAGATCACTTACCTGGACCATGGCTGAGAAGGCCTCCCTGAAGAACTTGGTCGCCCCTAGGTTCCGAAGTTCCTATTGAAACTCAGGTTGGATGACTGAGACATGAGTCGTTTTGCCCAGCGCCCGTCGTTCATCAGAGAAAATCCGCGAGGGGTCGGCACGGCCCTGCTCCCTTCGGCGGCCTCGGCGCGCTCAGGCTCGTTGTGTGGGAGGCTACCCATTGGTGCTTCCTCCAGAGGTGGACTCAATGCCGCTGGCGGCTTTGTGTTGGGGCCCTGCTCTGCTTCCGTCGGGGCTGGCTTGGCAGGCATTTGGGGCTCCTCTGTCACCCTCTCTTCTCTCACCCCCTCCGGCAAGGTGTCGGTTGTCAAGTCCACCAGTGCGATTGGGGGTTCTTGGCGCTCGGGAGACGGTGAGACCCGCGCCGTCGGACGCTTTGGCACCGGGGCCTACTTCCTCTCACTGGGCCCTACCTCGGCCCTCATCCTCTTAATGGCTACCTTCCTAAGCTTAGCGGCCGGGACCTTCATCACTGTGCAGCGTAGGTCGGAGTTAGTGTAAAAAAAAAAGAAGAAAAAGAGAGAAAAGAAAAAGAAGAAAGAGAGGAAGTTTGGCTAAGTACAGAGACTTCTGTTACTCACCGCTTCGGGAGGTGAGGCCCGCCAGCCGGAGATTGTCCTTCGACAAGAGCAGGGTATACCTGGGGATGTCGGCGGTCAACAGCTACCCCAGTGCCTCCTTGTCTCCCAGGAGAATGGTGGAGTTCATATTGGGTCGGAGGTCAGGATCCCCCCACCTGGGCTTGACTTGATCAAGATCCACAAAAAAGAACCGTGACTTCCATCCCTTGACAGAGGAGGGGAGGAGTAATTTAAGGACACGACCGGGTCGGGGCTGGAACAGCCACCAACCCCCTTGCTGCCTAAGGGTGTAAAAACAGCGTAAGAGGAAGAGTCTGGGGGTGATCTGGAGGTGGTGGCAGAGGACAAGAAAGGCACAAACGGTCCGAAGGAAGTTCGGGACCAGCTGAGTGGGAGTCAAGGAGTAATAGTCTAAAAGATTGATGAAAAAAGATGAAAAGGTAGGCGGAGACCTAATCTAAGGGATATTTTATAGATGGCCACTCTACCGGACCAGGAAGAGACCACCCTATCGTCGGGGTCGGAAGGAAGAGCCCAACATCTCGAGAAATCTGGTAGCGGGCCCTGATATTCGCCAGATCTTGGCCCGTTACCGTGGAGGTGGTCCCCATCGGGGATTCCCCCCCCCACCCTCGAGGAGGTGCCGGTTGCTGCCTGGCGCCTCCTCGCTGGGGCTCGACCGGCCACCGCCGAGCGTCTCCCGTAGGAGCCCTGTCGGTGACCTACCGTTGAGCAACAGGAAGGCGGTCCTCCGGATCGAAAGACCATGAAGGAGGGGGGAGATGAAGAGGCACGAAGCCTCGAGGGAGAAATGTGATCGCTGAGAGGAGCGGAGGAGGACCAAGAAGGAGAGGAGGCCATGGCTGGAATTTGAGGAAGAAAGGGAAGGCTCGAAAGGGGACAAAAGGCTAACCTGGAGAAGAAAATGGCGGAGTTTGATTCTCGGGTTGCAGAAGAAGTCGAGGGCCAGAGGAAGACGAAGACAACTGAAGCAAAGTGGCGAGATTCAGCCCTTGCCCGGGTTTTGTCAGATTTCAAATCATCCTGCCTCATCTGACCAGCTACGCAGACTCCCGTATAGGCTGGGCTGCCTCGGCAGGCGCCCAGCGCGTGAGACGATCCGCCTCTGGCCAATGATGGAACGCCGCTGATGTCATCGTCATGATGACAATGATGGCGGCCGCTTTCCATGGGTTTCGAGAGGACAACCCCAAGCCTCGGGAACGATCCCTGCAAATTGGACAGACAGTCGTGATTACCGTTTCACATCCCCCAGATCACCCGCATTAAGCTATCGCAGCCCCAGAGACACGTGTCCAGGGTGGTTGGCAACGGACGGGGATCAGCCACTGGGGAGGAGACACCCTTTCGCTTCACCAGGGTGGACCCGCTTCGTCTCAGGGGCGATGGGCATCTGATATGGCTGATCCAAGATCGTCAAAGTAATGATAAGCAAACGGTGAACTGACGAAGCCCAACCTCGGCCTCCAAGGCCCCCTCGGCTTCGAAGGTCCCTCGGCCTCGAAGGTCCCCTCGGCCTCCGAGGTTCCCCCTTGGTCTCGAGCTTCAACCTCGGCCATGGCCTCGAGCTTCAACCTGGGCCACGACCTTGAGCTTCAACATCGGCCACGGCCTCGAGCTTCAACCTCGGCCATGTCTTCAAGCATCAGACTCGGCCTCGGTCTCAAGCATCAACGTCGGCCTCGGCCTCAAGCTTCAGCCTCAGCCTTGGTCTCGAGTCTTCGTTTCGGTCTAGCCAACGGGGCTAGCAACGCATTGTCTCGAGCCATCTGACACATCCATATGGCCCACCAACCGCCTGCAGCGGCCACGTGACCCACCACTCACCTGCAACAACGTATGGCCATACTCCGTAACGACGCACGCCAGATGCAACCATACCCGCCTGCCATCCATAGCACCATGCTCGGTAGGTGGCAGGCGAGGCAGGACACCTCTGATAGGCGGTTGCGACCCATCACTGTCAGCCTTGCTTCCCATCTGTTAGTGAACAAAGGCACCTCGAAGTCAGCAACCTTCTTGAAGCAGGAAAGAGAAACTGTCGGATATGTATAAAAGCCCACACTCATAACGAGGGGAGGATCCGAAACTTTTAGTTCTCTAGCTTTCTTCTTCTAGTTAACTCTTGTCTGTTCCCGAGTGACTGACTTGAGCGTCGAAGGGTCCCCACCGGAGCAGGTCTTCGGGGACTTTTCTTGCAGGATCTCGATGAGGGAGATCTCTATTTTCCCGACGTTCAAGGAAGATGACTTGGCGTCAACAATATCCAATCCCTTTACATAATAAAATAAAATTTTCTAAACATGTGTATTTAATATGCACATTTTTAGCAACAAGCAAATAAAATTTTTCAAGTGTTCATTTATTTTACACTTGAAATATTAGCACACTTAGCTAGAAAAAGCTATAAATATATTTTTATTTTTTTAAACCAACTATACCACTACTTAATGAACTTTTGCTCTTTACATAATAATTGCTAAGTAAACTAGCATACAACCTACATGACGTGTGGGTTATGTTTTTTTTTTTTTTTTCTTCTTACCATCTTGCTTCTAATTCTTTGTCAAATATGGTATAGTATTGCTATAAAATATAGTAAATAAGATCCAAAAATATCTGGATTTAGGTTGAATATGGTTGGATTCAACCTCAACATAGTATGTCTGTTAGAATGATGATGGTTGGTTTGGATTTCATCTTTTTATTTCTGTTTAGTCGTAAATTTTATTTAAAATTCTTGAAAGTATAATGACTGATGTTATGATGTCAAAACCAAGTTCACATTTAATTTTTATTCCAATGTTACTAATAATTTTATTAAAATCACATATGGAATTATTTTTATGGTTCTAATTTTGAAATGTCTCTCTCTAAAAGTTGTTGATTAAATTTTTGATCTACAAATTATTTATTGTAACTTGCTAGGAGGGGGAAAAAAAAAAAAAAGCTCATCCGGACCACTCGATGTATCACAACAAAATTTTAAGTCAAATAATAATAATAATAATAATGCCTGATCCAAATGCCTGGAATACATGCCAAGCTTACGGACATTGGAGAAATCCATTGTCTTTAAATACTTTTATATAAAAAATAATATGATTTAAAAATCCTTAGCTTAATATAAATAATATAAAATAATATATAATTTTGATCTCTTAATGCATGAATAAATTTTTTTGGATCATATGATTTTTAGTATATAAATATTTTAAGATAATAAATCATGTCAAATAATTTTAAATCATTGTTATTGGATCTCTGTCATTTAAATCCAAATTTTTTAAACTTCAGTAGAAATCCATTTTAGTATAACAAGAACAAGCTTTCTCTATACATATCGTTAGAATCAAATTATATCTTATGTAATTCTAATGAATAATATCATTTTTGAATTGGTATTTACATTAGTCCATTTGGGTCATTGATATGATCTATTATTTTTTAAACTATTTACACATCTAAATTATTTTGAAGACTCCTAATTTATGTGCTAAATAAATTATTTTTTACCTTTTAAATTTTTGTTCACCTAATTTATGAGCTACAATTCTCTCATGGGTGGACTGTTGACTGGGCTGGATCACCTCCGGACCAACAAGGACGGTTCTGGGTGCCGCTGCGCGATCGCTGGCTATTGTTGCAGCACCTGAATCACTGCCACAAGTGATTGGACTTGCATGGTC
>UESW01003913.1:990185-995588 GCA_900491605.1 Calamus simplicifolius | reverse complement strand
CTGGTCCCTGGGCGGCCCTTCTCGGGCCCTTTTCTTGGCAGCCTTTACCACTTTCGCGGTCGGAATCTTCATTGCTGCATAACACAAGTTAGATTGTCAGAGCGGTAAAAAAAAAAAAAAAAAAGAAAAGAAGAAAAAAGAAGAGGAAGGAAGAAAGAAGAGCAGAGTTTCTGACTAAGTATGGAGAATTTACCCCGCTGGGAGACGAGACCCGCCAACTCAAAGTTGTCCTCCGCTAACAGTAGGGTGTACCGGGGATCTCGGCGGTCAGCAATACCCCCATCGCCTCCCGGTCCCCGGGCTGAACACCACGACGTTCCCTCGGAGGTCGGGGTCCCCCACCGGGGCCGACTTGGTCAATATTGGCAAAAAAGAAACGGGGTTTCCACCCCTTGATTGACGAAGGTAAAAGAAGCTTAAGGACCCTATTGGGTCGGGGCTGAAGCACCCACCATCCCTTTTGGGACCGAAGAGAGTAGAAATTGCGGAATAAACTGACCCTAGGAGTAATACCTAGGCGATGACAGGATGACGAAAGCGCTAATTACCCGACAAGAGTTCGGGACTAGCTGGGAAGGGGTCAAAGAATAGAAGTCAAGGAGAGCAATGAAAAAGGATGGAAAGGAGGACGGAGGCCTACCTGTAGGCAGACCTCGTAGAAGGCTACACGACCGGGTCGGGAGGAGATAACCCGGTCGTCGGGGGTCTGCAGGAATAGGTTGATCTCCCGAGGGATCCGATAACGGGCCCGGATCCTTTCCAGATCCGACCGCGTCATCGAGGAGGCTACCCCCCCTGGGGATTCCTCCGCCCTCGAGGAGGTCCCGACCCCCGGCCGGCGGCCCCTCAACGGAGCTCCACCGGCGGCTCCACCGGCGGCCCGTCGCCGGGCCAAGGGGACGTGGTCCTCTGAATCAGAGGACCACTCGATTGGAGGAGAAGGAGAAGGAGTCTGAAGCCTCACAGAGGGAGGACGATCCTCAGAACCGTCCTCCGAGGTCCAGAAAGGTAAACTCATGAATAAAGAAAATTAAACCAAAAAGGCTGACCTGGGAGAGCAAAGAAAGCTGGACGCAGCTCGCAGGTTGCAGGAGCACTGGGGAAAGCGACGAAGAAGACGATGATGGGGGTGATGCGGCGTCAGTTCATCCCCCCCTCGCCTGGCTTTGTTGGGTTTTCAAAATGTCCCGCCATGTCCCGTCGGCCACGCGGCCCTTTGCCATACGCCGGCTTGCCTCGAGGAGTGCCCCGGCGTGTGGCGCGGTGCGCCCCCAACCGGTGGTGGGGCCCCCACTAATGTCGCCGTAATAAGAAGAAATCATTATGCGCCTTTTCGCGCGGACTTCGAAGAGCTGATCCTCACTTTCGAGGGCGATCGTGGCTGGCGTGGTACGGAAGGCCGTCTCTTTGCATCCCCCGTACCGTCCGCATAAAAGGCAAGGCTGGGGATCAGCCATGTGGGAACGCCCTTGAGCCTCAGCGGTGGGACCCGCTTGCCCCAGGGGCGAGGGGGCATCTGATATGACTGATCCCAGCATCATCAGAAAAGGTAAACGGTCCGCATCGTCATTCCTCACCCCCGGCACCCCTCGGGGTCGGGGATGGGGTCATCATTTCTTAACCCCGGGGCCCCACCGGTCCCGGGGCGCATCGTCATTCCCTCACCCCCGGCACCCCCTCGGGGTCGGGGGTGGGTCATCATTTCTTAACCCCGGGGCCCCCACCGGTCTCGGGGTGCATCGTCATTCCCTCACCCCCGGCACCCCCTCGGGGTCGGGGTGGGGTCATCATTTCTTAACCCCGGGGCCCCCACCGGTCCCGGGTGCATCGTCATTCTCTCACCCCCGGCACCCCCTCGGGGTCGGGGGTAGGGTCATCATTTCTTAACCCCGGGGCCCCCACCGGTCCCGGGGTGCATCGTCATTCCCTCACCCCCGGCACCCCCTCGGGGTCAGGGGTGGGGTCATCATTCTTAACCCCGGGGCCCCCACGGTCCCGGGGTGCATCGTCATTCCCTCACCCCCGGCACCCCCTCGGGGTCGGGGGTGGGGTCATCATTTCTTAACCCCGGGGCCCCCACCGGTCCCGGGGTGCATCGTCATTCCCTCACCCCGGCACCCCCTCGGGGTCGGGGGTAGGGTCATCATTTCTTAACCCCGGGCCCCCACCGGTCCCGGGGTGCATCGTCATTCCCTCACCCCCGGCACCCCCTCGGGGTCGGGGGTAGGGTCATCATTTCTTAACCCGGGGCCCCCACCGGTCCCGGGTGCATCGTCATTCCCTCACCCCGGCACCCCCTCGGGGTCGGGGGTGGGATTTCTTAACCCCGGGGCTCCCACCGGTCCCGGGGTGCGTCATCATGCCCCATCTCCGATATCCCTTCGGCATGGGGTCATCTGCAATCAACACATCAGCGACCAAGGAGGACGGTGACCTTCAGGTTGCATGGTACTTGCGTGTGATTGTCAATGCCTTGCCACGGCGTACCATTCAGTACTTCGTGGGTGGTTACACCATGCCTCATAACAAGGTTTGGCGCGTTGCACGACCATGCCTTGCCACGGCGTACCATTCTACTTCCGTGATTGTGCCCCGTTACGGAGGGCCTTATAACAAGGTTGGGCGCGTTGCATGCCCCTGTGACCATGCCTTGCCACGGCGTACCATTCAGTACTTCGTGATTGTGCCCCATTACGGAGGACCATGCCTCATAACGAGGTTTGGCGCGTTGCATGCCCCTGTGCATGACCATGCCTTGCCACGGCGTACCATTCGTACTTCCGTGATTGTGCCCCGTTACGGAGGACCATGCTTCATAACAAGGTTTGGCACGTTGCATGCCCCTGTGCGCGACCATGCCTTGCCACGGCGTACCATTCAGCACTTCCGTGATTGTGCCCCGCTACGGCGAGTGGCTCGCTGTTTCTAGCAGTAGAGCCCAGTCATATCAATCGGCAACAGTACGACGAGATCTTCCAAGACCGCGAGTCATGGTATTCAGACAGGTATAAAAACACATACTCACGCTGTAAGTGGGATCTGAACCCTGGTTTTTCTGAGCTTTCTTCCTCCCTGCAAAAACCCTAACCGCCTCAGCTCCTCTTCGCTGAAGCGGTTCTTTGTCTGAGCCCAAGGGAACTGACTTGATCGTCGGAGGGTCCCCACCGGCGCCACCGATCCCCGGGGACTTTTCTTGTAGGACTTCGAGGAGGGAGACGTCCGTCATCCCCGGCGTTCGAGGGAGGTTTCTTGGCGCCATCAAATAATATCATTTTTGAATTGGTATTCACATTAGTCATTTGGGTCATTGATATGATCTATTATTTTTTAAACTATTTACACATCTAAATTTATTTTGGAGACTCCTAATTTATGTGCTAAATAAATTATTTTTTAACCTTTTAAATTTTTGTTCACTTAATATATGAGCTACAATTCTCTCATGGGTGGACTGTTGACTGGGCTGAACCACCTCCGGACCAACGAGGGTGGTTCTGGGTGCCGCTGCGCGATCGCTGGCTATTGTTGCAGCACCTGAATCACTGCCACAAGTGATTGGACTTGCATGGTCAAGGCGGCGATTCGATCATCTTGGTGCAGTGACGGTGGCGGTGGCTATGCAAGGATGTCGACCTGAGGAGCGAGAGGACCGTTCTCCGGCTGCTCAGCTCCCTGGCGATGTCCTCTGGCGCAGCTGATGGAAACCTCCTATGCGCGCATCACCTCATCTTCTCGATTGCTTAGGGAAAGAGGGTCTGTAGCTGGCTGGTTCGAAGCTTTCTACCTTTCTTTCCCCCTACCTGGCACTCCAATCTGTTACCGCCAATCGCGTTCCTCGAACGCCGGGTAATGGAGAGCCTCCTCCTCAATGGAGTTCTGTAAGAAAGTCCCCGGGGACCAGTTTCACCGATGGAAAACCCTTCGACGCTCAATTAAGCAACTTGAGAAAAGAAAGAGCTAATGAAAAAGTAGCTAGAGAGCTTGAGTTCAGATCCCTTCTCTCGTTGCGAGCGAAGGCTCTTATACATGTTCGGAGATCCTTTTTCCCGCTTTAGGAAGGTGGTTGATTCAGAGACGTATTATCTGGTGGTGGACAGATGGCACGGCTGACAAAGACATGTCGCGACAAATACTGAGCACGTCAGAGGTAGGGGTGCAACTTGGGCCGGGTTCAAACCGAACACCGGCCTGCGGAACCTGATTTGTAGCAGTACTCAAACTCTAGTTTGCTTAACCCGAACCCGAAGGATCCGGGTTGAACCCGGACCAATTTGCAACTTGGGCGGGTTAGGGTTGCAGTCAACCCGAACCCGAGAAAATCCGAACCTGCAAGCCACAAGCAGCAGGCCACTGGTGTTGTGGAAGTGATGATTTAGCCTTGTTGTTAGGTTTAAAATATGTAGAGCTGACAATAGTTTTGTGAAAGTGATGATTCTTGGTATGAACATTCCACCAGAACCTTCATTACCTTTTAAAATGAGCAATATACCTTTAACCATTGTATTTTATCATGTAATGTTGGTGGGCCAACTAGTATCTTTATTTTTTTAATTATCTTCTTGAGACATTTGTAACTCTAATATGAAGTTTGCCAAAATTTTATGAAAGCATCTGGGAAGAGGTGATGAGCAGAAAACTAAAACATTGGGAAAAGGGTGATGAGTAAAAAATCAGAGAGCTTTGGATGGCGAATACAGTCTCGCTACTTGGAAAAGATTTCTCATACCAGACTTATGTGGTCTTCTAACTGGCTCTTTATATCGTCTCAATATTTTCTGCTTTCGAAGGATAAAATGACTCATCAATGCATATAGTGGCTATTGAAATGTTATGCAATATTTGGATTACTTTGGATATATTTTGGTTTAGGAATGTACTTTTTTTTTGTTTAATCTTATGTAAAAGATGTATATTTTTAGATATGTAATTTGAAATGTGAAGCTTGTTTGTTTCAAACTTTAGCTTGTTTGTACAATGTAAAGCTTATTTGTTTCAAACTTTAGCTTATTTGTGCAATGTTAACTTGTTTGTTTCAGATTGTCATATATATATATATATATATTTTTTCTATCAACCCAAATTTCAACCTGAAACTCAACCGAACCCGATTTTTAAAAATAAGGTTAGGGTTGAAGTTTTACAAATAGGGTTAGGGTTAGGGTTAGGGTTGATATTTTACAAATAGGGTTAGGGTTAGGGTTCAAGGAAACCCGAGTTTCATGAGCCCGAGTTGCACCCCTAGTCAGAGGTGTCTCGCCCTGCCAGCCTTCTGCCAGACGTGGTGCCACAGGTGGTAGGTGGGCCTAGTCGTGTCAGGCATGTGCCGTAACCGGTAGTGGCTATGTGCGATTGCATATAGTTAGTGAGCCACATGGCAGCTGTGAGCGGTTAGTGGGCCACGCG
>UESW01003913.1:940185-985185 GCA_900491605.1 Calamus simplicifolius | reverse complement strand
AATGCTATTTGAGCGCATGTTTCTGCATGCAGGCCTAGCATGAGTTCTTGGTGGAAAATGTCTGCAATAATGGTGTCATGTGCTTCTCAAAGGCAAATTCCTTAACTATTTGCTTTTTTCTCACCATATTTTATGTTGAGTAATCAGTTATTGATAGTCTCGTTATTTTGAACTGTCATGCTCTTTGTTTGACCTTATATGGTTCTCTAACTTATTTTGCTTTGTTCATTGCTTTCTTCACCAAGATATAGTTATGATGACAATAATTTGAATTTATTAGGTAACCTAGATAGCTTGTTGTGGGAAGGTATGAATGAGAAAATAAGCTTTCAAACATGAAGGTACAGATTTATGCATTATAAGAACAACATAGTACTATCTGATGTTGCAAAGACTTGTTAAAAGGTGCATAGCTGCTTTTATTGGACCATGCAATCTTTTCTGGTTGTTTTCTTCTTGTTGCTTTGGAGAAGCTGTTATTCTGCAGTCCTGAGAATCAAAGGTTGTGTTGTGCTGACTTCATCTTCTATGGATAATCATATCACTTGTTTTGCATGGAGCTTGAATTATGTAGTTTTACTTGCTCATTGACCATCTTTTTATCTGCTCTCCAGGACTGAGAGGCTATTGAAGTTCAGAGATTTCTCTCCATTTTGGTAGATTGCCCTTACTGTTCCTAGACAATACAAAAGCACTAGCCCTGGTTACTACAAGCCACCGCATCTATGCCTGGGAATGAAGTTGCTGAGAGAAACCATAACTTTTTTGAGCAAGATGGCATTCAATCTCAAGTGGAAGGCCAAAAGTTGGTCAGTTCTAAACAACAACCACGGGTAGGCAGTAGGCACCCAAAGGCAGAATAGAGTTCTTCATAATACTGATTCAAAGAACTGCCTAGCTTGTTTTTTGGGTATGAACTTATGTTTGTCCAGTGAATCCACCCCCCCTCCCCCCCTTCCTGCGCGATCAGGCACCTTATTTTCTCCGAAAGATTGCTAAATGTGCAGTCAAGTTGCAACATATGATTTTTCATTAATTTGTTCATCTGTGTTTTGGATGTCTTCCTCTGCAATTTGGACGCACTGACTTGCAAAATCAAATGAGAAACCTACTTATTGTAATATCTTCCCATTGATTTGATCGATCAAATCAGAAACTTCTTTCTGTGTTTTCATGTACAACTTTTTGTCATTGGTTTGTTTTTGACAGAGTCTGAGCAAGGAAATGGGAGTCAGTCTTCTCAAATGCCTTTTGGTACATATTTGACATAGCCAACCCTAGCCAACCCTAAACCCAGATTTTGCAAAGGGCCAATCTAGTAGCCAACAATTCATCCTGAATGGTTCTATGCATGGTTCTCATGGTCTTCACCCAAGATCCAACCAAGTTGGGTTTCTAAGGGGTGGAATGATTTTTGATAGTCATAGTTCAGCACTGAGAGGCTTGAGGAGTTTCAAATTGCAGCAAGGAAAGGCTACTGAAGATTGTTCCAGCCGCAAAATAGTTTCAGAGAGGTCAGATGTGGTTGAAGCTGCTTCAAATTTTGGCTTTCTTGTTGGTCAACAACAGCTCATGATGAGCCAACACCTGGGACTATCACAACCTCGCTCTAGGCAGCAGCAAGGGCTTAACGATTTACAGTTATGGCAACAGCACTTGATGCACAAACAGCTTCAAGAGATTCAAAGGCAGCAATTTCAGCAATTGGATCAGGGGGGAAGGCCACAGTACTTACATACTCCACTAACTGGAGTTGCAAGACAAACAGCTGTCGATCAGTTTCCAGGAGTGCTGAATGGCATGCCTGTTTGTGATGCATCTAATTACATGTGGTCAAATGAGCACGTGGAAGGTGAATTGAAGACTCCAAGTAGCTCTCATATGCCCTTGCTGGGAGTGTGAACATGGCACAGCATAGTGGGTCTCCCATGCATGGAGTTTCAAATGTTCTTATGTTCTCACATAACCAGGGCCACTTAATTCGACCTATGGGGTCTGTTGCACAATTTGATCAATCTTTGAATGGGACTCCTGTTTCCCACATTAGAGGCTCTTCAATTTATTTCTCCCAGCTCCAAGGAATGTCTCATGATTTCACTGATGCGACGACCAAAGCAGGTAGGAACCATGAAGAGAAGCCATTAATGCAGTCGTCTGCACTAAATTGTTTTCAAAGCGATCATTTTGTGGTTCCTGAGCAGGGCTGCTTACAGGACAGTGTTTTGGTTGCCAAGCAGGCCTTTCAAGGAAAAGGATCATTTGCAATTTCTCCAGTGCAAAGCCAAATAGTGGTGCCACATCAGGTGATTATCGGCAAGCAGATCACTTCTCACATAGTTTGGTGGCTCAAGAATTTCAAGGTAGGCAGGAAGAAAATGATCGGGCAGGAAGAAAGAGTGGTGCCACATCGAGGCAGGAAGAAAAGGCAGTGCTGCCGGTGAAGTCTTCTTGTGATGGAACCAGTCTAGATCCGACAGAAGAGAAACTCCTGTTCGGTACAGATGATGATGGCAATTGGGCTGCTTCTTATGGAAGTAGCATCACTAACTCAACAGGTTTTCTGCATGATAAGCCTTCAGAGAGTAATGAACATTTTGGTGCATTTCCTTCTATTCAAAGTGGTAGCTGGAGTGCTCTTATGCAAGAGGCTGTCGAAGCTTCAAGCAGTGACACTGGACTACATGAAGAGTGGAGTGGCTTGAGTTTCCAGAAAACAGAACTATCGAGTGGGAACAGGTCAGCTGTATTAAGTGATAATGGGAAGCAGCAGATGATGTGGGATGATAGCAATCTGCAGAGTGCATCGTCTATGACCTCAAGACCTTTTCCTTTATTTAATGATGCTGATGCCAGCTCAAATTGTTGTACAACCCCTAGTTTTCAGCACCCTGCTAAATTTGCATATGAACTGAATGAGAGAGTATCAATAGATGCTTCCCATAAGTCCATTCAACAACCATCAAAAGAAGGTAGTGGTGAGCATCTAGATCCAAGTCACCAGCAAAAGCAATTTGTAGGGGCCGCTTTTCAGGCACAAACTCACTTGGATAATGTTTCTAATGGTGTTTGGGGAGGACCGATGTATGAACAGTCAGTAAACTTTGCACCGTCTACAGGCACGGAGTTGAACTTGCAGAACTTGCAGGTTTTGGTTCACCAACAGAAGATGCCTTTGCCTAATGTGGATAGCCAGCTTAGTAACAAGTCAACTGGATGGAATGTCAGTGGGTCACTGCCTCCTGATTTATTAAAAGGCCATGATAATGATGTCACTAATCAAGTTGCTCAAAGATATGAGACAAATAGGACCTTGCATATGGAAAATAATCATGACAGCAGTATTTGGAAGGTTGGCACAAATCAAGTGGCTGTATCCTTCCCTAACTTTCTGGTGGGTTGCAGCCAGTTAGATCTGACATTGGCAGCCCTAGGGTGAGCAATGATGACGCTTGTGTGGTTGACTTTGCTGCTAATACAGCTTCTTCAAGCACCATGAAATTTATCCAGGAAGTAAATCAACATGCTTGGGGTCAACATGCTTGGATCTCATCCTTAAATAATACTGACCACGGATCGGGTGAAATGTATAACCACAAACAAGAAAATAGCCTCCCAAAAGAGATTTCTAATGAAGGCCATGTTTTCAGACAATCACATCCCACCCAGCATACTGATGTAGGAGGTGGTGCAAGGGAGAATTCACTGTTAGCTGGAAATGAACACCATCCTTTGGTGACCAATGGCCAAAAATCATCTGGTCACTCTAGCCAGAAAACTTTTGGGCTCACAAGTTCCAATATCACCCAATGGGAAATTTGGGGATGAGTATGGAAACTGATTCCCAAGGTCAGAGATCATATTCCCAGGGCTCTTCCCACTTGATGGTTCAAGGTTCGAAGAATCAGGAGCAAGCTGGACATGTTATTGGATACAGTGCTGTTCGTATGGGAACGGTAAATGGTGAACTTATTGCAGATAATGTTTAGTAAAATGAATTCCACTTTTTTCCCTTCTATCCTTTTTATTGGCTGGTACTATTGATATTTTTTGTCCTTTTGTAGGGGCACTTAATTGATTCACAAAGGAGTGCAAAAGGAATGGAAGAAGTACATTACCCAGGCTCCATTCTTGGCCATGGCTCTGCTTTGTCTTCCTTTGATGGATCAGTTGCTTGTTTTCCTCGAATAGTTCTGGCCAGGCAAGGTTAGTCACAACTGCTAGTATTTGCTGCTATGTTATAGGCACCTGAATATCAATTCTTGGTTAAATGTCCCTCCATGAGGAATTTTTCTGCAGTAACATTACAGGCTTGTAGAATTGAATTTTGCACTTGCTTTTTTGTAAGCATGCAACTCATGAGAAATCGACCAGTGCAACAAAATAATCCTTGGGTCTGGTTATCAAATTTTGTGATAACCTTTTTGGATAAAAGTTCATATTTCTTCTTTTAATCCCTGTTTATTCTTTTTGCCATCTTGCCACTTTTTCCATAGTGTCTGTTAGGGTGCTAGCTTTCCTATATACGTCTTTTTCTAACACAACATTACATATGGTCAATTGTAGTCAAAATATGCTTGACCTTCTTCACAAGATGGACCAATCAGGGGAAAGAAACACTGTTGCATGTTTCAGTGACTCTGAACGTAATGCACCATCTGAGATCCCTAAATCAGCTGCTTCTGATGGTTCTGCTTGTCTTCAGCATGGCCAGTCTTCTGTCTTGAAAGGGTTTGGTTTAAAATTGGCTCAACCATCTCAACGACAACCACTTTCTAGCCATTCATGGCACTCGCAGACTTCCTTGCAAGCATTGAATGACTTGATTCAAAGGGTCTGGATTCAGGGGTAGGAGGCAATCAGATGTGGTCGACATCTACAACTAAAATTCTATCCCTCCCTCATCATGAGGCATCTCAGGGAGAAAATATGGATAATGAATCATGTATATCTGGACAGGCAAGCAAGTCAAATATTTATGAAAAATCCTTAGCTCCTTCGTCACTTCCTTATGCATGGAACACAGACATCTCAATTTCTAATGAACTAGCAACAATGCACCATTCTGCAAGTACTTTTGGAAGCCAGACTGATATAGATGGTCGTAACAACTACACTTCTCTTCCTAAGGCAACAGATGACTCTAATGGTGGAGCTTTAGCTGAACAATCTTTCAGGCCTCACTACCAAATGTGGATGGCAGTGTTTCCTATTTCAGACTTGCACCCTCTGCTGATACTTGTGCACCCATTACTTCGCAGGTTTACTCACTAGATTCAGGGCATTCTGAACTGATAAATGCCAATGCTCATGCAATAAATTCAGGCCAGCAACTTTCTCTTGTGGAATCAAAATCAGTTGACCAACATTCTTCTACAGCAGGCTTTTCTCATCGAGGTGACTTTTCAACAATGCCACATAATGTCTGGGCAAATGGTTCATCTCAACAACACCTATTTGTTTCCCAGCCTCAAAAGACAGTGCCCATTGTAAATCAGTCTATAAGTCCATTGCCTAGTATGAGTGGAGGAAGTGCCCCATGTGAGTTTGGTGTATCTTCTATCAATTCCTATCAACAAAAGCCTCCTGACAAGGTGGATGTTGCTGCTAGAAAAGGCAGTGCATCCCGAGGGCAAGAACTAGTGAGAAAACATCTCTGATGGAAATTCTGCCATCTCCATTCCATCACTTGTCGTCTACATCAGCAAGATCTCAATAGAGCAAAACATGGACAATACTCAAATTTTGCCTCTTTAAGTCATGATAAGGTTGCCTCTGGACAAACTATAAAATCACTAGATGTTCATACGCAAAACTACTCCCTGCTTCAGCAGATGCAGGCTATGAAAGATGCAGAGCCTGATCCTAGTAGACGGATTGGGAAGAGGCTCAAAGGGACAAATTTAGGTTCTGATGCTTTGCAGATGGAGCGGACAGGAAGTCAGAGGTTTATCATTGGACAGGATCCAGTTTTGAAAGAACTGAATGCAAGCTTCCAGCCTGGTTCATTTCCTTCTGATGTCCAAATGCTAAGCTTTTCTTTGAAGGGAAGTGAAGACAGAAGCACAAACACATGTTCTCAGATCACTAGCAGAGATTTACCTTCTCAAGATCTACTTGCCTCTGGACATCATGATACTCAGAATCGTGCAAATTCTCATAATAAAAGTTCCAAGGCAACAGGGAATGAACAACTTCTGATTAGTCCTAAAATGGCTCCTTCCTGGTTTGAGCAGTATGGAACCTATAAAAAAGGTCAAATTCTAGCAATGGATAATGGATCAGTAATTCTCAGAGGACTGCAAATGGTTCCACCTGCTTCTTTGCTGAAGTTTCTGAGAGCACGCATAACAGTATGTGGTGGAAGAAAGGTTTAATGTCAGTCAGGTTGGTACGCTCCAGCAGAATACATCATCCACCGCCATAGATGCTATTGAGGATTCACATTCTCATTCCGTCCCTCCGGATGCCATTGATACACATGATTATAATGCCAAAGAAGCGCAAAAGTACAACACCAGATCTGTTACCTTGGCGCAAGGAGGTGATGCAAGGTTCTAGGAGGAAGCAAACTATCAGGTAGTACACATAAAATAGCAATTTGCTTGATGACTTATTTTTTTTCAAAAAAAAAAAGGCCTCATTATGGTTATGTGCTTATGTGGGGCATGGACTTTGTGTTTGCGTGTCACCACATAAGTGCATGCATGTTGTGTCTATCTCTCCTAGTTAATAATTGGATTTTTTTTCTTACTTTTTACAGTTCCGTAGAGTTAGAATGGGCTCAGGCTGCCAATAGGCTGATTGAGAAGGTTAGTTTGTTGTCAACATCACATGTTGCGATTCTTGATCTTGCTTCATGGCATTTTCCTGCTGGAGTATATTGACCTCTCATGCCTGCAGGTGGAAGATGAATTTGAGATAATGGCAGATGTCCCATCAATTACTCGATTGCAGAGAAGGCTTGTCTTGACAACTCGGCTAATGCAACTACTCATTCCCTCTGTACCAGCTAGATTTCTTAATTCAGATGCAACTTCTTCTTATGAAAGTCTGACATATTTTGTTGCTAAATTAGCATTAGGAGATACATGCAGCCTTATCTCTTGCTCAGGAAATGATTCTGATATGCTTTTGAGTGATGGAAAAATGTAAGCTTTATTACATCACACATTTCAAAATGAGCAAGCTGCTTGCTTTAAAATGCTGAAAGTATCTGACATATGTGCTATACTTATTTATTTATTTAATTTTCTAGTATGGTTCTGGATATCTTGAACTTACATGGTCATGTAGATGGCTCTCATTTTGAACCTAATTTTTCTTTTCTTTAAATTTTGTTCAGGAGACCTGAAGAGCTTAAGACCTCTGAGAAGGCTGGAGACTCTTTTTCTCAAAATTCGTGGAAAATTTTATCGGAAAATTAGGGAAACTTGAAAGCAATCTCTTGAGGTAAGTGTCTGAGCTTTATATTGTAACTTACTTTTTTCCTTCAGTCAAGTTATATTGCCGTTGCTACTGCTTGCGATATTTCATATTTAAAGCCAGAAATCCAATTATGATGCCATTATTTACATATGATCTCAAGCACACTGATAAATCTAGGTCGCTCAACTCATTATTGACAGGGTTCTGCCCATTCGTTTCACCTATCTGTATTATTCTTCGAATCCAGTTGGTATCTATCTTGGCCAATGTACTATTGCGTTCTTTCTTGACAACAAGTTGATAAAATTTGTTAGTGATAGCGGTATCAAATTGGTCAATGGGCTTATCTCAGCTCCTAATGATACTTGTTGTCTGATTTGATAATGGTGCTACCTGCACCAAGGTTTTATTTTGTCCTTACACTCAATATCTACCATGTTCGCTGTCTAGTCCAATCAATATGCTGTACCAGAGTCAAACACATGGATATAATATTGAAAAAAATCTTAATTTCATGATTCTTCAGATCCTTAATCAGCACCTCGTACGCAGCCTGCATGCTGTGATGGATAAGTTCAAAGTCTCAAAGATGCATATATGTACCTGTACTGCAAGATTATATGCAAATAAATTGGTGATGCTAAAATGATTGAATTCATTGGAATGGCAATATTGACACTGGTATAATGCATACTCCAAAATAATTGCATATATACATCTGACATGCATAATCATACAATCATGCAAATGTATTGGTCGATGCATATTTTACCAAATTGCAGGGCTGATAATAAACTCATCACAATGGTTATCATCAAGAGGATAGCTATATTGTTGCTGTTGCCATAAAAGGTAAACTGAAGGAGAGTTGAATAAAGTGGAAGTTATCAAGACTTTGGTATGTGAATCTATATCACATCTTTAAGTGTATGGAATCATTTATATAGGATGATATGAATTATCAATGTGGTGGTTTTGATTTATGACGAAGGAAACCACTGTTTTTTTCTAGTTATTTTGAAAGGGTTTTATGATAGTAGATTTCATTGATTGAATTTCTTGTTCATCATCTTTCCATTGCATATTTTCTTGAACCGACGTTAAGAAGATCTAAATCAGCTGGTGCCTGAGATTCTTGGTAGCTTATTTTTGTCCATGGACATGAGAATAAGGTTGAGAGGGTTCTAGATATGTGGAACATCAGAACGTGATTCATTCATTGGCATTGATGATTTGGAAGAATCAAAACCATTGAGAAACATCAAGTGAAATTTTTTGTCAAGATTCAATATAAGCTCTTTTATTTGAAAACTTTTAAGGATGCGGGGCCTGCAAGTTTTTTTTATCTCTTAGTCCACTTTAGTTGTAACAAAGGTATGTTGGAAGGGAATTCCTTTTTCCTTATTTTAACATGGCAGAAATTCCTGGCAGGGCGCATATTTTAAGGGAAGAGAGAGGGATAAATTAGTCTTCTAGGTCCATTCTCAATATTTTGTAAGGGCAATTGGACCAAATCAGAAGATGTCTAAGAACATATTGCTGGGCATTTACATAGATGGTGTAGGCTTATGTCAGGGGCATGTCTAATTAGGTGCATTGCTATAAGTCACCAATTGGGGATATTGGGTATAATAAAGTAGACTATCAGCTCTTGACTTGGGGAAGAAAACTTGTAGGTTATTCGCAAGACGAAAAGGTAGATCGCTCTCATTAAGAGCTTTGATTATTCTGTAAGGGCAGCCATTGTCCTACCTCTCAATTTACATATGTCTGCCTTTTGAAGTTGTAAAAGTAAACTAGGGTATATGCAAAGAAACGCAAATGGATAGGCAAAAGGAGATGATAATTAAGAAACGGATCCATCTTGCTTACGAAGACAAGGTCCATATGAATATGATAGAATGGGGTCTTTCTGAAGGGCAGGAATGGGTCATTTGGGAATGTGGATCCTGAGAAAAGGGAGGAAAAAGAATGCTGAACAGAATACCATGGAAGGTGTTAGACGGAGGTATGTTGATTCAAAGAATTCCAAGATGTACAATATAAAGGGGTGTATCTAATATAAAGAACTTCAAAATGTATAATAAAGAGATGCATGTTATATTCAAGGACTATCAAACTCAGAATTCCATGACATGGCTGATACATATGGATCACACTCTTATTGATTTCAAAATAATGTGAATATGGGGTATGTTTTTTAAAATCTGTTGTAAAGACCAATAATGAAATAAGTGGGATATATACAAAATAAAGACCAAGAGATAGTTCAGTATAATTTATGTAATAATTACATAAGCTAAAAATACAAAGGTACTAAGAAGAAGCATCATGTAGATCTTGTTAATCTATAAAAGCATTCATCTGTCGTGTTTCACGAGCATGTCTTGTGTTTCTATTGTAAGGTGCTCATGGTGCTCATGCTTTTGGATTTGAGGTAGCCAACAAATCAAAGAAAAATAATGGATTTTTTAGGTTATAAGTTTCTTTCTTGTACAGAAAGTCTTAGCAATTAAGGAAGATCATACACCAATAATTTCTGCTTAGCCAGCATTTGTTCAACAATAGTCTCTTAGCCATGTAGAAAAAATTTATTTATTGGTCTTAGATGGATCAATTGCTACCATTTAATTGTCTGATTATGTAAGCTATTTGTGGACCAAGTGCTTATTGCCAAGATGAATGCTGAAGTGGAATTTCAGAGAAACATCAAGACAAAGGGGCAAAAATTGATAGATATCCAAATGTTTACAATAATATATTTCTGGTGGAAATTCATATTGAGATGAGGTCCTGAATCAAATTTTTGTTGGAAGATATGACTTGTATATTTTTGTCTGGTATGCGATGGTCATACAGAGTGACAAACTAATAGATGGGGGACTGATATGACAAGGACATTTTTTTCCTTTTATTTTTTATAGTGAAAATGTCATGATCATCTTGAATGAAGATCAGGGGACTCGTGCAGAAGGGTTGGAAGAGAATGCATAAAAAACACAAAGATTTAAGATGACTGCTGGGTTGCAGCCTTTGGACTGGAGTGAGATCTACATTTTCAGTTTCTGTGTTATCACCAAACAGAAGGCTTAGTATGTGGTCATCACTTTCGCAATTCAGAAATAGAAAATTTTGTTGGATGTTTAGGGATGAGCACCTAATGTTCTTTATATTTCTGGAAAGATCTAAAATTGATCTAGTGAATTAGTTCAAGTCAAGATGTTTAAAACTTAATGGAGCTTTTTCTTTTGTATTTGATATTCTAGAAAAAGGGCCGTTATGCAATTAGCAAGGCATTCAATGAAGGGCCAAAGGAACTTAGATCATCATGCTAATGACTGATGTTGCAAAGAGAGTGCTGTATGTGTTTTTTTATAGAAAAGAACATGAATTGTTTATTGATAGGTTACCTGCTTATGACCATGGAAGGTGTTCTTGTTTTGTCAATATAAATATATTGAAAGTCAACCTTGTTCCACATCTCATTATACTCCCGCCATCTTGAGTTTCATCTGATCAATTTCTGTGTTTCAGATTGGAGAAGAGGTCTTCTATATTAGATTTAAGAGTGGAATGCCAGGACTTGGAGAGGTGCTCCATCATCAATCGTTTTGCACAGTTCCATGGCCGGGCTCGGACAGATGGAGTCGAGAGTTCATTGACCTCTGAAAATGCACGTCACAGAGCATTTCATCAGAGAAATGTGACAGCTTTTGACATGCCTGGATATTTTTCTGAGGGGGTGCCATGCTTCTCACTCTAGAGCATTAGTCGGTTGGTTTTTCCATAGCCCCTGTTGTTGTCGACAATCCTCTCTGGTGCTTTGTACACGTCTTCCATACGCAAGTAAAAACAAAGGTGGAAAAGTAGTTGCATCCACTAAATAGAACAAGAAGCTGATGCAACATTGTAGGGTGTCCTCTTTTTTTTTTTTTTTTTTTTTTCTTTTCTTTGAAATTGATGCAGCGGGTAGTCATATCTTTGTTGTGCCCCAAGTATAGGTTTTTGTATATTCATGAAATGGCTTACCCATGTCATTTTTCAAATGGAGAGGGCTTATTATTTGCTTATTTGAGAAATGGATATGACGCACAGTTACTCATAATCATCCAGTTCATCCTCTTCTGGATCTTGCTTTCTTGCAGTTGTATAGAATGAAGGCTATGTGTCATTACTAAAGGAAAGAACAAATGGTAATGCTCCCTTTCTTTGGCATTGTTATTTTGGCTAGTTCACCTAATCTTTTTGACATGGGACCGGACAACGGTTTAAATTAGTTGGGCTCAGACAGCTGTTGTTCTTACTGAAGGGCTGTCAATGGGCTCCACTTGGTGTCTAGGTTCTGATGGATGGTCCTTTTGGAGTGGTCGTTATCTGTTCTTTTGGATGCCCTGCCAGTATCTTGTTTTTTTTAACTGATAAACAGAAAGAGAAAGTACGGGCTAATAATATATGCAGGACAAGGACACGCCTGAACGCTGACAAAGTGAGATACTTCTTCTGATTGAGTGTTATCCCCTTCTGCATGCGTCCACCAAATATGAGAGAAAAGACAAGCCTGGATGCTTATAATAAAGTATAAACCGGAGGAGGACGTCAGTTCAAAATACTTTATGATTCATAAAGAGTTCTTTCTTGCAGCTGGACATTGGACAGGCAAAACCAACTGTCTCATCGCTTTCTGGACCACAGAGTGACTTCAGCTGTCAGTTTTCTTAATTGAAAAGGAGCGGATCTTCGTTGTCCAATTGTCCTACGCGATGGTTGATGATATTTTTCTGGTAGCTGCCCTTTTGGCAGGATGCTTTCTTTTCGATAAAAATTCCGTCAAGGAACAATTATTAGCTTCCAACTTGGAGGATCTCCGAAAGTATCCGGAAAGCGCTGTGCTGCTGCCATGGAATCCACATGATCCTGCGTATTCCTTGGAAGGCTGCGAGTCGATGGCCTGATTATATTTTAAATAGTGATTGGGTACTTGGTTGTGGGGTCATGGAGAAAACAATTCACACTATCTAATCTATATATATGCATCCATTTCTTCCATATTTACAATAGCCAAAAGGGATGTGGGAACCATCTATGAAGACGCGCACACCAAACTTACAGTGCCCTGGTAAATCACCTTCCAAGTAATTCTCAGGATAAAGAATTAACAAGAATGACCTACTTGCGTGTCATTAGCATTTGGTTTTAATTTGAAATTTTTAGTGTAATTATGTATAAAAAAAGATGATGGATGATATTTCAAATTTATCTAGTATGCAGGACTAGCAATGAATCTGTTTCTCTTTCTCCTTCTCCTATGCACCATGTGAATGCTTCTTATGAATGTTTTATGTGGAAATTGAGACCTATCAATGGATTGATTTAGGATCCAATCCGACACAAAACGTGACGCTATCCAAGAATCCAACCTGTTCTTTGTTTTCAAATTTCTAACATGGTGATTTCCTGCAAAGAGAAAGAGATGTTTTAAATCTCATCATTCTTTTCTCCATTGCCTCTCACTCTATATCATTGCCATTGTGTCTAGCCTTGTCACCTCCTCTACTTGCCCATTATATTTCCAAAGATATCCTTTTTTATGATATTCATCTCTCTATCCTCTCTGATCTTAACATCATGCTCTTCCTTCAAATCCAAGTACAAAAGTTTCTTTTTCTCTCTATAAAATTTGGTATGCATTGTTGACTTTTTCTTATTAACTTAAATTTTTAAGATTAATGAGTTACTTAATATGGTATCAAAGCAAAGATTTATTGAAGGCTATTGGTTCGAATAAAATATAACAACAAGATCCCTTATGTTGTCAGTTTGATCAACATCTGATCTTATATCAAGCAAAAGATTTCTCATTTTCACCATTTGAAGAGAAGGTGCTACTCCGGTTGAGATTGTTTGCAACATGAACTTTGCCCTTGGTGTCCTTGCAGCCTCGAAGATGGACATTAAGTTGAAAGTGCATCAAGCCATCAATCAGGTCAACATCTTGAGTCAATTAATGGGTTAAGAATGAAATTGCATTAAGAGCAAATAATGAAAAGCCAACAGCAAACAAGTAAAATTTTTGAGTAAAACAGACCGTGATAAACGCAAATAATTTACTTTTTAGCACCGCAAATGCTATATTTTCCTTTACATTCTTTGCAACTTCTTAATATCCTTCCTATTTATTAATTAAGAGAGAAACTTCTTAGAGATGCATTTTTTTTTTTTTTTTTTGTACAAGCGGGCGATCACACAAGTCTAGTATGAATCAACCCATAAACATCAGAATACAAAATTAGCAACAAAACAGTAGGACAAGGATCATCCTGCCTCATATCCAATAGCCAGAATGCTGGGCCACTGAAGTCGCCACCCAATCAGCAGCCGAATTGGCTTCACGGTATATGTGTCAATCTGGGCAGAGTCGGCTTCCTGAAGGATGGACCATATGTCCCTGAGAACTGGATTAAAGGGGCTATAGGAACATTTCCTTCCGAAGCCACCTAATGACCATCATAGAATCACCCTCCATCACTAGTCTATGAGCATGAAGAATCTGAAAACATAAGTAATACCTGCCCAAGCTGCATAAAGCTCGGTCATAGGACGGAGGAATCCAGGGTACCAAATCCATCCGCTGCTAACATATGACCCTGAGACCCACGGCTGATGAAGGCCGAACCAGCAAGTCTACCATGGACACTCCCATCAAAGTTGATTTTGACAAACCCTGGAAGGGGGGTCCCATGAAATGAAAACCGTACGCCGGTTCGCTGCCGAAGCAGCAGGGAAACCCCAGAGGCCAGAGGAGTCAGAACCAATCGTTAGCAAAGCATGGGCACAATCCGTAGACAATGATCTGATCTTCCACACCAGCCGCTGTGAAGAAATAAAGTCCTCCAAGAAAATAAGTTGGTTCCTCGAAAGCCAAATCTGGTAAGCCGTAACCGCCCAAAGACCACATATATGCTGAGGGGCCCTCCGAAGATCATGAAAGAAGAGGGAACGAGGGGAACCAGAAGCATCCACTCTACTAATGTAACCCATCAGGTGCCAAATCCGTCGAGCTCTAGGACATAAGAAGATAGTATGATCGATAGACTCATCCTCCAATCCATACAAAGGGCATATCGGCTGGATTGACATACCCCTACGAGACTTAGAGACGCATTTTGAAAAGTATTGCAGGTGCGATGAAGATGGGAGTCATCCATGTTGGGAGCAAATAGTTTATCCCTAGTATGGGCCTAAATTTATATATCAATCTGCTCCCCCTTCGTTGTGGTTCATTATATGTGCAAACTTTTTCTTGGCAGATAATTATATGAATTTTTTCATTTACTTCAGTCAAAGATGGTTAAAAGATTGGGCACGGATGTGGACACTCGAGTCCATAAATAATATTTATAGTGGATCTACTGGTAGGAAAGGAAATAGAGATCTGATTTGAGTTCTTCATAAGAGTGACGTTGAGTCATCTATTTTGAATGGGATGGTCCATCGAATTCAATCTTTTTTTTTTTTTTGAAAAAAAGGGTGATCACATAAATCTAGTGCGAGTCAACCCTGATACAACAGAAAATAAAATTTGCTTTAATACAATTGGATAGGGATCATCCTGTTTTCACATCCAAAAGCCTGAGTGATAGATCGCTGACTGCCATCCAATCCGCCGCAGCATTAGCTTTCCTGTAGATATGTTGTATCTGACTGTATGAACCTTCCGAAGGGCAGACCGGATATCATGGAGTAAAGGGTTACTAGGTATGTGAGCACCGGGGTTCTGTCGAACCCAACGGATAACCGTAGTGAATCCCCTCGATGAAGAGACAATGAGCATGTAAGCTTTGGGTGGTGTATGAGATACCAGCCCAAGCAGCATAAAGTTTAGCCAAAGAAATGAGGAGTCAAGGAGGCTAAATCCCCATCGCTAATAAAAGACCATCGGTCCCACGGATGAAAAAGCTGAGCCAACCTTTCATCCCCAAACACTCCCATCAAAATTGACTTTGACAAACCCTGAAGGGGGGCTCCCAAGATATGAAAACCGTACCGGTTTGCTACCGAGGTATCCGAGGAGCCCCAGTGGCCATGGCTGTCAGAATCAGAGGTGAAATCGTGGATGTGTACTCTTTAGAGAAGGAGATAACTTTCCTTACAACCCGATGGGGAGAGACAGCATCATCAGTAAAAATAAGCAGGTTACGCGATGGCCAAATTGATAGGCTGTCCCAGCCCAGATAGCACCCTACTGCCGACTTCTCCTTCGGATGTCACTAAGAGAGCAGCCCTTCGAGAGCCATCAGTACTCTCTCTAGGGTGATAACCCATCATAATCCATTTGTCTCGCTCTAGGGCAGCTAAAGATGGCATGATCAGTGGTTTCGTCCACATAAAGGGCAAGTAGCCTGAATGGGTAAGCCCCTCCCATCAAGAAATGAGCATATGGAAGACAATCCCATATAAGCTTCCAGATGAATAGCTGTTCCTGGGGTGGATAGGGAGCTTCCAGATCCAAGCTCCATCAATCATGTGCTGCGAGTGTGGCCTATAGATCTTCAGTAGGTCCCTAATAGGCACAGTAGGAGTACAAGATCTCTTCCATAATCGGTATTAGAAGAGTACCCAGAATGAGTAGAATTGAAAGCATCCGATGAGCTAACTCCTTCTCAAAGAACCGGGTCACTGTAGGGCTATGCCAATGTGTATAATCTGAAGAGATCAAATTGTGACTCTCATGTTGCTAGGAATATCCATGCTGATAAATGTAGGCCAGAGAGAGAGGGGGAGCTCAGTAATCCACGTATCCTAAATAACATCAATCGATGATCCATCACCATTCATCCACGATATGTTATTAATGATCAACAGAGCATGCGATAGACCTCCTTCTAGAAGGAGGAAAAACCATGGGAGTACTAAAATCCATAGAGGGGGTCCAAGCCCCATAACAGGCTCGCATAAAAGAGCTTCAGAAGCAATGCGGATCCAATAGGAACTGCGTAGCATGGCTAGCCATCAGCGCCTCTCTTTTGACTATCAAAGACTGAATTCCAAGTCCATCTTCAGATATCGGCAAGAAAACAGTGTTCCATGCTAGTAGGTGAGTACCATGGCCGGCCTGCATGGAGCCCCATAGAAAGTCTCTAAGCCATCTCTCTATCCTCCTTAGATAGATCCTTGGGACCGCAGCATTAGATAGAAGATAAAGAGGAAGAGAGGTGAGGACCGAGCGAATTAGGGTAACCCTCGCCATCATAGATAGCCCCGTGACCTGCCAGCCATCAAGACGGTCACGGACCCAATGCTTAGGTCAATGTAATCTCTGCATCATGTCTGTCATCCCGTGATAGGGATTCCTAGATAAGATAGATGGTCAGTCTGAGTAGTAATGCCCAGAGTTTGGAGTATGGCCTCCCGTCTTATAGAAGTCATTTTTGGACTAAAATAGATCATGAACTTATGAAGATTAACTCTCTAACCAGAGGCCAGACAATAGAGCTAGATAATAGAAGCAAAGGTCTCAGCATTAAGTATGGTGGCCTGACCCAGTAACATGCAATCATCAGCAAACAGTAGCTGAGAGACCGAGGGCATCTGGGGAGCAGCCATAAAATGGGTAATGCGACAATCATCCTATGCCTGAGCGAATGATCGAGATAGATCATCAGCAACAAGTATGAAAAGAAAAAGGGATAGAGGGCATCCCTGATGCAGCCCAACAGTAGAGTGGAAGAACTCAGTCTGACTACCGTTAATAATAAGAGAGAATGATGGCCTATAGATGTAGGCCATGATCCATTCAATAACAAGGCTGTCAAACCCGAATACATGGAAGTACGATAAAAAATCCTAGCTGACTCTGTCATTAGCTCGCTTCATGTCTAGCTTAACAGCCATAAGACACTAGCAGGCAGAAGATCTCTGAAGGTTGTGTATAAACTCCGGGTAATCAAAATATTGTTAGTAATGCATCGCCCTCTGATAAAAGCATCTTGCTCCACAGAGATGAGACGGATATCACATTCTACAATCGGATGATAATAATACGAGCACAGACTTATGGGCTTAAAATGCTGAGGGATGGAAGCATCAGAATGCATAGGAATAAGAGTGATAAAAGTTTGGTTTCAATCAACAGGAATTACTTTGGATTGAAAGATACTTTGGATGGCCTGCACAACATCCTGACTCACTATAGTCCAACAATGGCGAAAGAAGAAAGGTAAAAACCCATCAGGCCCAGGGGCCTTGTCAGGCCCAAGATCCCAAATAGCCTTTTGAATCTCATCCACAGAGATTGGTCTGATAAGAAAGTCATTCTCCTCTGCAGAGACCCTCTTAGCAGACGCAATCGATGGACTGGGAACCCATCACCAGTATGCTCCGATCATCTGGACTGAAAGAAGTAAAGAAGCTGAGCCCTGATAATGTGAATATCCTCCTGGTAGTGCCCCTCCTCATCAATAAGACGTCGAATCCTATTAGCTGCTCGACGCTTCAGGGTAGCCTAGTAAAAAAATATGGTATTACGATCCTCATCTTAATCCACTGAATCCGAGACCTTTGCCTCCAAAATATTTTGCTGCTATAATAGGGAGTGGTGAAGAGCTAACTTAGCACGGAGAGATGTGATATCCTGATTAGAAAGGCAGCCCTCTTGATCTTCTTTGATCTGGAGGGTAGTAATATCATCTTTCACCTGTTTCACTCTTCTGACCAGATCCCCAACCTTCAGTCTGTTTCATTTAGAGAGTCTGCATTTCACAAGCTCTAAACGTCGAGAAAGTCTGTAAGAAGCACTGCCTCTCACAGGTAAATGCCAAACCTGAGAGATGAGGGTCCGAGCAAAGAGATAGGAGCTCCAGAACTGTTCAAATTAAAACGGTCTCCGTTGCTGATCAGTCGCTTCTATAAATATCAAGATGGGGCAATAATCAGAAGCAATCCTAGGGAGATGAGTAACATAGTAGATGGATAATGCTGAAGCCAATGGGACATGCCATGGCCCTATCCAATCTTTTCGATACTCGTGCAGATTCCTGATGGTTATTACACCAAGTAAATTGGGAGCCTGAGTACCCCAAATCAAACAAACCAGCATCTGATATAAAGGTCCTAAACTCCAAATTTTCCACTGAGCCATTGGTCTGTCTGCCCCCTTTTTTCTCATTGCTCAACAATGCAATTGAAATCTCCTGCAATAAGTTATGGAACACCTGAGCAAGAAGAGAGTGAATCTTGGACCAAAGAATGCATCTTAAAATCAGTGCTAGCGTAGACTCCCGAGAGAAGCTAGAGGACAAAAGTCCCCTCCAAGATAAAAGGGCAACTTGCTGGTTGCATCGATGAAAGGCATCCACCCGGATGGAGTTATTACGCAAGAGAGCCAGAATACCTCTAGATAGCCTAATAGATTCCACTGCATAAGAGGACCAAGATTTGGACATCTGTCTCCTGAACTAGGTTAGGCTGTCACCCGACAATCGAGTTTTCAGAAGAACACAGATATCAAAGTTATATAACTGTATAAGTCTCCTAAAGGAGGAGTGGAACGAAGGCTTACGAGCTCTTTGACATTCCAAATGAGTATCTTCATTAAATAGTTGAAGGGGTTGGGACCCAGTCTGATTCTCTAGCATATCATTATCAGAAAGGCATCCATTGCTGGAGTCCACCATGATTACATCAGTTCCTTCATTTTGGGGGATGGGGGGTCCAATCCTTTCCTCAAAATGGCTTCCTTGAGGCATAAAACTGTTAAGTCATGGTCACAACCCTCTAGGTGGGATGGCTGGGCAGGCACACCCTTCACCCCCTCCGGGATCAAGCCTTGCTTATAAGGAGCCTGAACACCCATATTGGCCAGGATCATAGAGCCCTGAGGTGGGTCCTGATGAGCTGAAAATGTGAATTTATCCATTATAGATTGAGCCAGATGATTTTTCCTTGCCTTTTTTCTTGTCAATTTTTGAAGTAGCACGTTGGGTATAAGCCTCCACAGGCCTGGCCCTTTTGGATGGGCCAGGATTTGCATCCTTGCGGGCCGTAGGCTGCCCGGCCCACTTATCGGATCCCAAAAGTGCAAATGGATTCTCTGAAATCGCCCTTGAGTTCAGAGAGGCTAGTTAGCTTGAATTCATTGGCTGGGTATCAGAAGGCTTGTTGATCACAGTGCCGGCACGCTCTCTGCCCAGTGAGCTTTGATTCCCTACTAGCATGCCCTTAGCAACCAGCATGACCTCACCATCAACAATCCACCCTTACTCCCATCCTGAGCTCTGGCTAAGACACGCTGATGCCCAGTGGAAGCGGAAACAGGGGAGTCAGCCGGCACGACCTCCTTCCTCCCTAGGGACTCAGGAGATCCAGAGGCTGGGGAGACAGGGAAGACAATCAGCTCCCCACCTTCAGCCGTGATAACCACCGTCCTCCCTCCCTGTTTCCGAGCAAATTCCACAGCAGGGGAGCCCTGAGATTGGGTGTTCTTGGAGAATCTCCGACGGGCTATCTTCGTCGGGACTTGCCAACCATCACCAGGAACTGAACTGGGAGCAGGCCTCATTTGGATAGACACACCTGGAGGCTTCCTCCTCGGATTAGAAGCATGGCCAGTTGGAGGTCGATGCTGGCGTAGAGCAGCCATTCATGGGCCGAAGGACGAACCAGTCGATGAAGACTCTGCTTTCGACGATAATGAGTAGGTACCATGATAGTGCATTGACCCGCATTTGGAGTAGATGCCCTCAAGATGTTCGTAGGCAAACTGCTGCCAGAAGGGGAATGGCTACCTTGGACCCTTACTCCCGAGCACAGTGGCCTACCCAGATCAATCCGAACATAGGCCCGAGCGAACCCTCCCATCAGCTTCTCCTTTTTGATGGATCAGAGAAGAGGAAGCAGCCAGCTGGAGCAAGTATAGAGCTCAAAATTTCATCCTTCTAGAATTCAATTGGTAGACTGGGCAACCGGACCCAAAGCAAGGCAGAGGACAGCAAATCCGGCACCGGAATGAACTGCAGAGACCATTCCATGGTGGCTATTGGTTGGCCGTTGACAATCGACGGCCTTCCCAATACCAAATCCTTGTCATTAGGCTCTGAGAATCGGAATATATAACACCGGTGAGCCAGGCACACAGCTCCTACCTCACCGAAACCCCAGCTCTCCAAAATTCCCTGATAATGGTGTCCGAAGGAATCCAACGTTGGATACTTCTCGCAAGGATAGCATGATGCTCCCAGCTGCTAGTCTCCTCTGCTAAGCCTGCCGGAGGGACTTGGATCACCTCCGAGAGGTTCAGTTCTAGCTCTGCAACTTCCACCGGAGATGGAAAAGAAGAAACCCAAATAAACCAAAAATCCACATGTCTTCTTCCAGGCATCCATCCATGATTAGGTTGATCCAAATCAGTAGGAATGGGGGGAATAGTTCCCTCCATGGTCCGTTCAAGTAAGAACAGTGAAAATGGCGAGTTTTGCTAGAGATCAAGGCAGGTGAGACCGTCACATGAATCTTAAAGCACTCACAGTTCACACGAACCTTAAAGCACGTGATAGGGAACACGAAACTTCTCTTGAATTCGATCATTGTTAATTAATGCTTCACTTGAACTGGATTGTTCTATTTCTGTCCTACTTCAAGCAAGACATAGTAGAGAACATAAGAAAGTTTTGAAATTTTAGTAACCTTCATCTTTCACATCCATTTATTTAAGGAGTTGCAGATTGATATATATGTAAGAATTAAAATTTACACAGGCATATCGTATAGATTAAAATATAAAATAACAAATCAATAAATTACCTTTAACCATTGAATCTGTTTGTGATATACCTTCTTATAATCTTGATTGAGTGCTTCCAATCAATGAGCAATTGCACAATGATGATGTATGCCCTTAGGATTTTCTCTTAATCAGGGACCCAATATCTATCTGGCTTTCGTATATTTTTCTCTCATATGATATGAAAACCTTCAGAAAGGAATCTCAATTTATAGAGAAATCTTAGCTCCCTTATCTCACCTATTTTCATCAAAACAGGCTTCTTTTTTTAATTTTCAAAAGAGATATAGTTATCGCTTCCTTAATTAGTCGATGGATATTTTGAGGATTATCTCTAAGAGGTTGAGAGGTATCTGCAAGTAGTTACCAAATAAAAATAAAATAAGACAATCACCTACGGAATACTATATTCTTTCATTTGGTCTGTATATTTTATTTTAATTCACAATCCTTAATACTTAAAAAAAACCAAACACATAAATCATGGCAATAGGTCCTCTATAATTGAGTATTATCTTCCATGTATTACAATGCATTCAATTTTTTATCACTATTCCAAATGTGACAACATAACTTAATGAATAAACCCTACGTTTATTCAGAGTCCAAAAGAAAATTTATTATTTCTCAAAAGTTAAATAATAATGTGTACATCCGAAACAAAACGTGACGCTATCCAAGAATCCAACCTGTTCTTTGTTTTCAAATTTCTAACATGGTGATTTCCTGCAAAGAGAGAAAGAGATGTTATGATAATGTCTCATCTCTATTCTCCTTTCTCATCACGCTTTTCTCCATTGCCTCTCACTCTATATCATTGCCATTGTGTCTAGCCTTGTCACCTCCTCTACTTGCCCATTAGTATATTTCCAAAGATATCCTTTTTTATGATATTCATCTCTCTATCCTCTCTGATCTTAAACATCATGCTCTTCCTTCAAATCCAAGTACAAAAGTTTCTTTTTCTCTCTATAAAATTTGGTATGCATTGTTGACTTTTTCTTATTAACTTAAAATTTTAAGATTAATGAGTTACTTAATATGGTATCAAAGCAAAGATTTATTGAAGGCTATTGGTTCGAATAAAATATAACAAGAAGATCCCTTATGTTGTCAGTTTGATCAACATCCGATCTTATATCAAGCAAAAGATTTTCTCATTTTCACCATTGAAGAGAAGGTGCTACTCCGGTTGAGATTGTTTGCAACATGAATTTTGCCCTTGGTGTCCTTGCAGCCTCGAAGATGGACATTAAGTTGAAAGTGCATCAAGCCATCAATCAGGTCAACATCTTGAGTCAATTAATGGGTTAAGAATGAAATTGCATTAAGAGCAAATAATGAAAAGCCAACAGCAAACAAGTAAAAATTTTGAGTAAAACAGACCGTGATAAACGCAAATAATTTACTTTTTAGCACCGCAAATGCTATATTTTCCTTTACATTCTTTGCAACTTCTTAATATCCTTCCTATTTATTAATTAAGAGAGAAACTTCTTAGAGACGCTTTTCATTTTTTTTTTTGGTACAAGCGGGCGATCACACAAGTCTAGTATGAATCAACCCATAAACATCATAATACAAAATTTGCAACAAAATAGTAGGACAAGGATCATCCTGCCTCCATATCCAATAGCCAGAATGCTGGGCCACTGAAGCCGCTACCCAATCAGCAGCCGAATTGGCTTCACGGTATATGTGTCGAATCTGGGCAGAGTCGGCTTCCTAAAGGATGGACCATATGTCCATGAGAACTGGATTAAAGGGGGCTACAGGAACATTTTCCTTCCGAAGCCACCTAATGACCGTCATAGAATCACCCTCCATCACTAGTCTATGAGCATGAAGAATCTGAGAAACATAAGTAATACCTGCCCAAGCTGTATAAAGCTCGGTCATAGGGACGGAGGAATCCAGGATACCAAATCCATCCGCTGCTAACATATGACCCTGAGGCCCACGGATGATGAAGGCCGAACCAGCAAGTCTACCATGGACACTCCCATCAAAGTTGATTTTGACAAACCCTGAAGGAGGGGCTCCCATGAAATGAAAACCGTACGCCGGTTCGCTGCCGAAGTAGCAGGGGAACCCCAGAGGCCAGAGGAGTCAGAACCAATCGTTAGCAAAGCATGGGCACAATCCGTAGACAATGATCTGATCTTCCACACCAGCCGCTGTGAAGAAATAAAGTCATCCAAGAAAATAAGTTGGTTCCTCGAAAGCCAAATCTGGTAAGCCGTAACCGCCCAAAGACCACATATATGCTGAGGGGCCCTCCGAAGATCATGAAAGAAGAGGGAACGAGGGGAACCAGAAGCATCCACTCTACTAATGTAACCCATCAAGTGCCAAATCCGTCGAGCTCCAGGACATAAGAAGATAGCATGATCGATAGACTCATCCTCCAATCCATACAAAGGGCATATCGGCTGGATTGACATACCCCTACGAGACTTAGAGACGCATTTTGAAAAGTATTGCAGGGTGCGATGAAGATGGGAGTCATCCATGTTGGGAGCAAATAGTTTCATCCCTAGTATGGGCCTAAATTTATATATCAATCTGCTCCCCCTTCGTTGCGGTTCATTATATGTGCAAACTTTTTCTTGGCAGATAATTATATGAATTTTTTCATTTACTTCAGTCAAAGATGGTTAAAAGATTGGGCACGGATGTGGACACATCGAGTCCATAAATAATATTTATCAGTGGATCTACTGGTAGGAAAGGAAATAGAGATATGATTTGAGTTCTTCATAAGAGTGACGTTGAGTCATCCATTTTGAATGGGATGGTCCATCGAATTCAATCTTTTTTTTTTTTTTTGAAAAAAAGGGTGATCACATTAATCTAGTGCGAGTCAACCCTGATACAACAGAAAATAAAATTTGCTTTAATACAATTGGATAGGGATACCCTGTTTTCACATCCAAAAGCCTGAGTGATAGACCACTAGGTTGCCATCCAATCCGCCGCAGCATTAGCTTTCCTGTAGATATATTGTATCTGGACTGTATGAACCTTCCGAAGGGTAGACCGGATATCATGGAGTAAAGGGTTACTAGGTATGTGAGCACCGGGGTTCTGCCGAACCCAATGGATAACCGTAGTGGAATCCCCCTCGATGAAGAGACAATGAGCATGTAAGCTTCGGGTGGTGTATGAGATACCAGCCCAAGCAGCATAAAGTTCAGCCAAAGAAACTGAGGAGTCAAGGAGGCTAAATCCGCCCATCGCTAATAAAAGACCATCGGTCCCACGGATGATAAAAGCTGAGCCAACCTTTCGTCCCCAAACACTCCCATCAAAATTGACTTTGACAAACCCTGAAGAGGGCTCCCAAGATATGAAAACCGTACACCGATTTGCTACTGAGGTATCCGAGGAGCCCCAGTGGCCATGGCTGTCAGAATCAGAGGTGAAACCGTGGAGTGTGTACTCTTTAGAGAAGGAGATAACTTTCCTTACAACCCGATGGGGAGAGACAGCATCATCAGTAAAAATAAGCAGGTTACGCGATGGCCAAATCTGAAAGGCTGTCCCAGCCCAGATAGCACCCTACTACCGACTTCTCCTTCGGATGTCACTTAAGAGAGCAGCCCTTCGAGAGCCATCAGTACTCTCTCTAGGGTGATAACCCATCATAATCCAGATTTGTCTCGCTCTAGGGCAGCTAAAGATGGCATGATCAGTGGTTTCATCCACATAAAGGGCAAGTAGCCTGAATGGGTAAGCCCCTCCTAGCAAAAAATGAGCATATGGAAAGACAATCCCACGCAAGCTTCCAGATGAATAGCTAATTCCTGGGGTGGATAGGGAGCTTCCAGATCCTAAGCTCCATCAATCATGTGCTGCGAGTGTGGCCTATAGATCTTCAGTAGGTCCCTAATAGGCACAGTAGAGTACAAGATCTCTTCCATAATCTGGTATTAGAAGAGTATCCTAGAATGAGTAGAATTGAAAGCATCCGATGAGCTAACTCCTTCTCAAAGAACCGGGTCACTGTAGGGCTATGCCAATGTGTATAATCTGAAGAGATCAAATCTGTGACTCTCATGTTGCTAGGAATATCCATGCTGATAAATGTAGGCCAGAGAGAGAGGGGGAGCTCAGTAATCCATGTATCCTAAATAACATCAATCGAGGATCCATCACCATTCATCCACGAGATGTTATTAATGATCAACAGAGCATGCGATAGACCTCCTTCTAGAAGGAGGAAAAACCATGGGAGTACTAAAAATCCATAGAGGGGGTCCAAGCCCCATAACAGGCTTGCATAAAAGAGCTTCAGAAGCAATGCGGATCCAATAAGAACTGCGTAGCATGGCTAGCCATCAGCGCCTCTCTTTTGACTATCAAAGACTGAATTCCAAGTCCATCTTCAGATATCGGCAAGAAAACAGTGTTCCATGCTAGTAGGTGAGTACTATGGCCAGCCTGCATGGAGCCCCATAGAAAGTCTCTAAGCCATCTCTCTATCCTCCTTAGATAGATCCTTGGGACCGTAGCATTAGATAGAAGATAAAGAGGAAGAGAGGTGAGGACCGAGCGAATTAGGGTAACCCTCGCCATCATAGATAGCCCCGTGACCTACCAGCCATCAAGACGGTCACGGACCCAATGCTCTAGGTCAATGTAATATCTGCATCATGTCTGTCATCCCGTGATAGGGATTCCTAGATAAGATAGATGGTCAGTCTGAGTAGTAATGCCCAGAGTTTGGAGTATGGCCTCCCATCTTCTAGAAGTCATTTTTGGACTAAAATAGATCATGAACTTATGAAGATTAACTCTCTAACCAGAGCCAGACAATAGAGCTAGATAATAGAAGCAAAGGTCTCAGCATTAAGTATGGTGGCCTGACCCAGTAACATGCAATCATCAGCAAACAGTAGATGAGAGACCGAGGGCATCTGGGGAGCAGCCATAAAATGGGTAATGCGACAATCATCCTATGCCTGAGCGAATGATCGAGATAGATCATCAGCAACAAGTATAAATAGAAAAAGGGATAGAGGGCATCCCTGACGCAGCCCAATAGTACAGTGGAAGAACTCAGTCTGACTACCGTTAATAATAAGAGAGAATGATGGCCTATAGATGCAGGCCATGATCCATTCAATAACAAGGCCGTCAAACCCGAATACATGGAGAGTACGATACAAAAAATCCTAGCTGACTCTGTCATTAGCTCGCTTCATGTCTAGCTTAACAGCCATAAGACACTAGCAGGCAGAAGATCTCTGAAGGTTGTGTATAAACTCCGGGTAATCAAAATATTGTTAGTAATGCATCGCCCTCTGATAAAAGCATCCTGCTCCACAGAGATGAGATGGGATATCACATTCTACAATCAGATGATAATAATACGAGCACAGTCCTTATATAGTGTAGTGCACAGGCTTATGGCTAAAAATGCTGAGGGATGGAAGCATCAGAATGCATAGGAATAAGAGTGATAAAAGTTTGGTTTCAACAGGAATTACTTTGGATTGAAAGATACTCTGGATGGCCTGCACAACATCCTGACTCACTATAGTCCAACAATGGCGAAAGAAGAAAGGTAAAAACCCATCAGGCCCAGGGGCCTTGTCAGGCCCAAGATCCCAAATAGCCTTTTGAATCTCATCCATAGAGATTGGTCTGATAAGAAAGTCATTCTCCTCTGCAGAGACCCTCTTAGCAGACGCAACCGGATGGACTGGGAACCCATCACCAGTATACTCCGATCATCTGGACTGAAAGAAGTAAAGAAGCTGAGCCCTGATAATGTGAATATCCTCCTGGTAGTGCCCTCCTCATCAATAAGACGTCGAATCCTATTAGCTGCTCGACGCTTCAGGGTAGCCTAGTAAAAAAATGGTATTATGATCCTCATCTTTAATCCACTGAATCGAGACCTTTGCCTCCAAAATATTTTCTGCTGCTATAATAGGGAGTGGTGAAGAGCTAACTTAGCAGAGATGTGATATCCTGATTAGAAAGGCAGCCCTCTTGATCTTCTTTGATCTGGAGGGTAGTAATATCATCTTTCACCTGTTTCACTCTTCTGACCAGATCCCCAACCTTCAGTCTGTTTCATTTAGAGAGTCTGCATTTCACAAGCTCTAAACGTCGAGAAAGTCTGTAAGAAGCACTGCCTCTCACAGGTAAATGCCAAACCTGAGAGATGCGGGTCCGAGCAAAGAGATAGGAGCTCCAGAACTGTTCAAATTAAAACGGTCTCCGTTGCTGATCAGTCGCTTCTATAAATATCAAGATGGGGCAATAATCAGAAGCAATCCTAGGGAGATGAGTAACAGTAGTAGATGGATAATGCTGAAGCCAATGGGACATGGCCATGGCCCTATCCAATCTCTTCGATACTCGTGCAGATTCCTGATGGTTATTACACCAAGTAAATTGGGAGCCGAGTACCCCAAATCAAACAAACCATCATCTGATATAAAGGTCCTAAACTCCAAATTTTCCACTGAGCCACTGGTCTGTCTGCCCCCTTTTTTTCATTGGCTTCAACAATGCAATTGAAATCTCCTGCAATAAGTTATGGAACACCTGAGCAAGAAGAGAGTGAATCTTGGACCAAAGAATGCGCCTCTTCAAAAATCAGTGCTAGCGTAGACTCCCGAGAGAAGCTAGAGGACAAAAGTCCCTCCAAGATAACAAGGGCAACTTGCTGGTTGCATCGATGAAAGGCATCCACCCGGATGGAGTTATTACGCCAGAGAGCCAGAATACCTCTAGATAGCCTAATAGATTCCACTGCATAAGAGGACCAAGATTTGGACATCTGTCTCCTGAACTAGGTTAGGCTGTCACCCGACAATCGAGTTTTCAGAAGAACACAGATATCAAAGTTATATAACTGTATAAGTCTCCTAAAGGAGGAGTGGAACGAAGGCTTACGAGCTCCTTTGACATTCCAAATGAGTATCTTCATTAAATAGTTGAAGGGGTTGGGACCCAGTCTGATTCTCTAGCATATCATTATCAGAAAGGCATCCATTGCTCGGAGTCCACCATGATTACTTCAGTCTCCTTCATTTTGGGGGATGGGGGGTCCAATCCTTTCCTCAAAATGGCTTCCTTGAGGCATAAAACTGTTAAGTCATGGTCACAACCCTCTAGGTGGGATGGCTGGGCAGGCACACCCTTCACCCCCTCCGGGATCAAGCCTTGCTTATAAGGAGCCTGAACACCCGTATTGGCCAGGATCATAGAGCCCTGAGGTGGGTCCTGATGAGCTGAAAATGTGAATTTATCCATTATAGTGATTGAGCCAGATGATTTTTCCTTGCCTTTTTTCTTGTCAATTTTTGAAGTAGCACGTTGGGTATAAGCCTCCACAGGCCTGGCCCTTTTGGATGGGCCAGGATTTGCATCCTTGCCGTAGGCTGCCCGGCCCACTTATCGGATCCCAAAAGTGCAAATGGATTCTCTGAAATCACCCTTGAGTTCAGAGAGTCTAGTGAGCTTGAATTCATTGGCTGGGTATCAGAAGGCTTGTTGATCACAGTGCCGGCACGCTCTCTGCCCAGTGAGCTTTGATTCCCTACTAGCACGCCCTTAGCAACCAGCATGACCTCACCATCCAACAATCCACCCTTACTCCCATCCTGAGCTCTGGCTAAGACACGCTGATGCCCAGTGGAAGCGGAAACAGGGGAGTCAGCCGGCACGACCTCCTTCCTCCCTAGGGGCTCAGGAGATCCAGAGGCTGGGGAGACAGGGAAGACAATCAGCTCCCCACCTTCAGCCATGATAACCACCGTCCTCCCTCCCTTTTCCGAGCAAATTCCACAGCAGGGGAGCCCTGAGATTGGGTGTTCTTGGAGAGTCTCCGACGAGCTATCTTCGTCGGGACTTGCCAACCATCACCAGGAACTGAACTGGGAGCAGGCCTCATTTGGATAGACACCCCTGGAGGCTTCCTCCTCGGATTAGAAGCATGGCCAGTTGGAGGTCGATGCTGGCGTAGAGCAGCCATTCATGGGCCGAAGGACGAACCAGTCGATGAAGACTCTGCTTTCGACGATAATGAGTAGGTACCATGATAGTGCATTGACCCGCATTTGGAGTAGATGCCCTCAAGATGTTCGTAGGCAAACTGCTGCCAGAAGGGGGAATGGCTACCTTGGACCCTTACTCCCGAGCACAGTGGCCTACCCAGATCAATCCGAACATAGGCCCGAGCGAACCCTCCCATCAGCTTCTCCTTTTTGATGGATCAGAGAAGAGGAAGCAGCCAGCTGGAGCAAGTATAGAGCTCAAAATTTCATCCTTCTAGAATTCAATTGGTAGATTGGGCAACCGGACCCAAAGCAAGGCAGAGGACAGCAAATCCGGCGCCGGAATGAACTGCAGAGACCATTCCATGGTGGCTATTGGTTGGCCGTTGACAATCGACGGCCTTCCCAATACCAAATCCTTGTCATTAGGCTCTGAGAATCGGAATATATAACACCGGTGAGCCAGGCACACAGCTCCTACCTCACCGAAACCCCAGCTCTCCAAAATTCCCTGATAATGGTGTCCGAAGGAATCCAACGTTGGATACTTCTCGCAAGGATAGCATGATGCTCCCAGCTGCTAGTCTCCTCTGCTAAGGCTGCCAAGGGACTTCCAGCTCTGCAACTTCCGTCGGAGATGGAAAAGAAGAAACCCAAATAAACCGAAAATCCACAGGTCTTCTTCCAGGCATCCATCCATGATTAGGTTGATCCAAATCAGTAGGAATGGGGGAATAGTTCCCTCCATGGTCCGTTCAAGTAAGAACAGTGAAAATGGCGAGCTTTGCTAGAGATCAAGGCAGGTGAGACCGTCACATGAATCTTAAAGCACTCACAGTTCACACGAACCTTAAAGCACGTGATAGGGAACATGAAACTTCTCTTGAATTCGATCATTGTTAATTAATGCTTCACTTGAACTGGATTGTTCTATTTCCTGTCCTACTTCAAGCAAGACATAGTAGAGAACATAATAAAGTTTTGAAATTTAGTAACCTTCATCTTTCACATCCATTTATTTAAGGAGTTGCAGAATTGATATATGTAAGAATTAAAATCTACACAGGCATATCGTATAGATTAAAATATAAAATAACAGAATCAATAAATTACCTTCAACCATGAATCTGTTTGATTACCTTCTTATAATCAATCTTGATTGAGCTTGCACAATGATGATGTATGCCCTTAGGATTTTCTCTTAATCGGGACCCATCTATCTGGCTTTTATTTTTCTCTATGATATGAAAACCTTCAGAAGGAATCTCAATTTATAGAGAAATCCCAACTCCTTATCTCACCTATTTTCATCAAAATAGGCTTCTTTTTTAATTTTAAAAGAGATATAATTATCGCTTCCTTAATTAGTGGATGGATATTTTGAGGATTATCTCTAAGAGGTTGAGAGGTATCTGTAAGTAGTTACCAAATAAAAATAAAATAAGACCATCACCTACGGAATACTATATTCTTTCATTTGGTTTGCATATTTTATTTTAATTCACAATCCTTAATACTTAAAAAAAACCAAACACATAAATCATGGCAATAGGTCCTCTATAATTGAGTATTATCTTCCATGTATTACAATGCATTCAATTTTTTTATCACTATTCCAAATGTGACAATATAACTTAATGAATAAACCCTACGTTTATTCAGAGTCCAAAAGAAAATTTGTTATTTCTCAAAAGTCAAATAATAATGTGTACATCCAAATAAGAAATAAATAAATAACTTAAATAAGAGTTTATTGCACAAGTAGTTGTCTATGCAACTAAATTACATCATGGGACCAATTCCATTCGTACCATATAATCTTTAAAATTTTTAATTGGCATCCTTTAGTCAAAGGATTAGCTATCATCAATTCAATGCTAACGTGTTCCATGACCACTTTATTTTTGTAACATATTCCCTTATGGCCAAATACTTAATATTAATATGCTTACTTCGAGTACCACTCTTGTGATTTTTAGCCAAGAACACAGTACTGAATTGTTATAGTACAATTAAGTGACCTAGCAATAGAATCAATAATCACTACAAGAAAGAATGGAATAGCGATGAAATTTAGCGACGGATCCATATTCGTTGCAAATAGCTTTAGATGTGCAATGGATCGTGAGTGAAAATGATAAAAAATTTTAAGCAAAACTAGCATCAGATTTAGTGATAGCTTAGCGATAGATATTGCTACAGAAAAATTTTCTCGCTCAACGCTGTAGCTAATTTTCATGGCGCCAACGATTGCAACGAAAATTGCAGGCACTATGCCATCACTAAAATTAGTGACCAAATATTTTTATCACTATATTTATATAAAAGTAAATGAATTCAGCAATGAAAAGCGACAAACAAATTTCATCGCTATATTTATAAGAAATAAAGGAATTCAACGACGAAAAATTTTTGTCGCTATATTAGCTATTAGCGACAGACATTTTTTGTCGCTAAATTTATACATGAAATAAATTAATTTAGTGATGAAATTTTCATTCTATATATATATATATATATATATATATATATATATATATATATATATATATATATAAATAGATTTAGCAATGGATGCTTTTGTCGCTATATATTAACTGAATCTAAAATAAATTAATTTAGTGGTAAACTTTTATACCGATAGAACTTTTTTCGTTGCTATATTTTAGCGACAGAGATGTCCATCGCTAAAATATAGCGATGAAAAATTTTTGTCACTAGTTTATATGTGAAATAAATGGATTTAGTGACAAAAAATTTTCATTGCTACGTTATCTTTTAGCAATGAAAAATTTTTGTTGCTGAATTTATTTATTTTTTCTATAAATATAGTGACAGAAAGTTTTCATCGCTAAACCTATACATAAAATAAATTAAATAGTGATGAAAATTTTTTGTTTCTATGTATTAGTGACAGACATTTCCGATCCACCCGATGTCGGGGAAAGGGATTTCTCTAATGTTGAGATAATACTGCCGCAAAGAAACAAAAGGGCTCGGAGGCAAGAGCGGTTGCCCCTCCGCCGGAGCTGGTGCATGTGAGATCTCGAAGAGGTAACCCTTTCCTCTATTCTTTGATTTCATTCCTTCCATTTGGTTGGATCTAGCTATGGTTTTATTTTGTCGATTTTTTTCTAGCGCAGATTTAGGGTTTTGGGAGCTCCGCTACAATGCAATCTTAAGATTTTGTAACCTTGAATCTGGCATGGAAATACTAAATATATTGAGCTAAACCTCTTTTCCTCCTAATCCCTGGTTGATGTTCTCGTGTTTATTTATTTATGTTATAGAAAATTTTGATCTATTAGTTATGATTTATGAATGACTTATTTTCATTAAAAAAATCATCCTTCTTATCTTTCATTGATTGGTGAATTTTTAATGTTATAATGTTATGTTTTAATAATTTCGAAGCGTTATAAATGTCAAGAAATGATGTAAAGGTCGATTTACATATTCTTTTTTACTTTGCTTGATCCGATCTTTCCCTTCTAAACTTGTTATAACCTTGAATCTGTCTTTGCTGATAATTTGCATGGATTAAATTTCAAGAAGAAGATATGAATCAAGGTTGTGTGTGTGTGTGTGTGGGGGGGGGGGGGGGGGGGGGGGGGGTTAACATAAATTACAATGTCAATTATATGGATGAAGGTACAACTCGTAGATAGATAACATCTGATAGTACAAATTGCAGATAGATAACATCTGATAGTATTTTTATTTATAATATGATTTTATAGACTATTAAATACCACAATTATAGATGCCAAGTATAGTTGTAATAACAGAATAGCTATAAATCGAAAATGCAAATTTTAAAATCTATTTGTACACGGTCAATTATGCTGTGGTTCATTGATTAAATGCTGATGTAATAGCTTATTCACCTGTGTTTGCATTGCTGTAGTCCATTGTTTAATTAGGGCTTGCAAGTGGGACTATATCGAACCCTAGCATTAGAAAAACAAAATGAGATTGAATTGTCAGTGGATGTATAAACGGTTGAAAGATGGCTTTTTGAATCCAAAGTTTATGACTGGTATGATACAATTCATAAAATTTGCATGTAGTCATCTAGAAATGATGGACAATGATAGGATAAGGTGTCCATGCAACGGTCGCAAGTGTTAGAATCGCATGTTTCATAAAGTGAATACAGTTAAGTTGCATTTGTATCGAAATGGTTTTGTACCGGATTATTATTATTGGACTTTACGTGGGGAACAAGAGGTTGGGGTTAACATAAATTACAATGTCAATTATATGGATGAAGGTTCTGCTATATTTAATTATGCAGAATCATCCAATCGGTACCATTCCAGGGTTATGGATGCAGCTAGTCATGCATTCAATTCAACTTCATGAAAGAAACACCGAATCCGAAGGCCTAAAAGTTTTATGATATGCTTAGGGCTGCTAATGAGGACTTATACCCTAGATGTAAAAGTCATTCACAGTTATCGTTTATTGTTCAATTGATGCACATGAAGTCAGAACACCATATGTTTGAACGTAATTTTGATGACATGGTTCAATTAATGAAAGAGATTACTCTCAAAGGAAGTCTAGTTCCTGAAAACTTTTATAAATCAAAGTAGTTAGTACAAGAAATGGGTCTTCCGATTGAAAAGATTCACTGTTGCAGAAATGGGTGCATAATATATGGGTTGAAGACAATATGTTGACTACTTGTATGTTTTGTGGTCATCCTCGGTACAAGAGGCAATGTTGAGGTAGCAAAATAATGACTCCTGATAGAAAGATGTACTACTTTCCTCTCACTCCTATTGCAAAGATTGTTTGCATCAAATGCCATAGTAACGAAAATGAGGTGGCATGCTGAGCATGAAATTGAAGATGGGGTTATGTGCCACCCTTTTGATTCCCTTGCATGGCAAAAATTTAATGATAACCATCCAGAATTTGCATCAGAGACTTGAAAGTTTGATTAGATCTTTTCACTTATGGTTTTCAACCATTTGGTCAATCTGGACAATAATATTCTTCTTGGCCGATTGTTGTGACTTCATACAATTTGCCACCTTGGTTGTGTATGAAGGATGCTTACATATTCTTAACTGTATTAATTCCTGGACCAACTAACTCTAAGGATAAGTTGGATGTTTACTTACAACCCCTAATATCAGAACTTAATCATCTATGGCTTGATGGTGTGCTGACTTATGATATTTCAATAAAACAAAATTTTAAATGTGTGCTGCTCTTATGTGGATAATTAGTGACTTTTCTGCATATGCAATGTTGTCTGGATGGAGTACTGCTAGAATGTTAGCTTGTCCTTATTGTATGAATCAGATCAATGCTTTTACTCTTTTAGAGAGTAGAAAGCAGTTGTGGTTCGACAACCACCGTAAGTTCTTACCTCAAGACCATCTATTCTGATGGAACAGAACATCATGAAATCATGAATGTTGCTCAGATGTAGCAATTCAAGAGGGGGATGAATTGGGTATTTAAAATTAATTACTAATGCAGATATGTGCTTAATCACTAGTTAAGAATTAGTTCGCAGCGGTGAAGTGGAGTGCACAAAACAAAATCACACAGAATAAGCAATCACAAACACAAGAGGGTTTATAGTGGTTCGGTGCCAAACTCGGCTCCTACGTCCACTCCCCAAAACCCTTTGGGAATTTCACTAATCGTATCACAATGATTATAACCCCTAGCCTTCCCGGCTAGTCCTCTTGTTTCACGGCCAAGGCAGCCAAACCTCTAGCCTTACCCGGCTAGTCCTCTTGTTTCACAGCACAAGGCAGCCAAACCCTAGCCTTACCCGGCTAGATCTCTTGTTTAACGGCAGAAGGAAGCCAAACAACAATCTAGGGTTATCCTTAACCCTATTACAAGAAATTTAAGAATAGATAACATATAGCTCCTAACTTGAGCAAATATTCAAAGAATACTTTACAAATTTGAAGCAAATCTTAGCAATGAATGTGGATCTCCAAGATAGCTGAAGCTTTGAACGCTTTACCGGATCTGGACGACTTGAGCAGTGATTGAGATTTGTCAACTTCAATGCACAATAACTTACTTTCCAACACTCCAAAAAATATGCAATGAACACTCTCTTTCTTGATTTCTTTCTCTTCTTTTTCTTTTTCAAATTCGTCATTGTGTTCCTCTGATCCCAGCTATTTAAACAAAAAAAAATGTCCGTTAGATACATTGGTAATAAGAGGAAATTAAAACGGAAGAAAAATCTAACCGTTTGAGATTATTTCCCTAAGCATTGATTGCATTTAATCCTTTGATGAAGAAAGATCTCTGTCAAACACCAAAAGATCAAAAGTCAGTAATCATGAGAATGGAAACATAATTAAAGAGAGAGAGAGAGTGAGAGCATGTAAGAGTGCAGAGTGGTGGTTGGCTGAAATTAATTTTCCAGCTAGCTTCTTTGAAGATGTCCGGCTCATGGAGAAGAAAGAAAAGGCTCCAAGCTAGCTAAGCATACAAATCCAGCTAGCTATCTAGCAAAGCTCCACAGCAAGAGGAAGAAATCACCATGAGAAGGGAAAAAAAGCAGTTAGCTCTCAAGCTAACTCTTCCCTTCATGCACACGGCTAGGATTAGCTTCCAGGAAAAAATAGTTAGCTCTATAGCTAACTTGTTTTGACAAGTGCACGGCTAGGAGATGAAAAAATCTGCCATAGATAAAAATAGTTAGCTTTCTAGTTAACTATTTCAAAAGTGCATCAGGCCAGGAAAAAAAGTAATTAACTCTCCAGCTAACTCAGACAGTGAAACCATGCGGCCAGGATGAGAATTTGTTAAAGTAGTTAGCTCTTCAGCTAACTAGATGAAAAGTTTCATGCATCAAGAGAAAAAGTAGTTAGCTATTCAGCTAACTGAATTTAATTTCATGCAGCTGGGTGAGATGAAAAAATAGAATAGTTAGCTCTCTAGCTAACTAGATGAAAAGTTAAATGCATCATGATAAAAAGTAGCTAGCTTCCTAGCTAACTGAATCCATCATTCACACGCCCAAGAGAGAAAGGAGTTAGCTGCCCAGCTAACTTGATTTGAATTTCATGGTGCCGCCCAAAGGAGTAGCTAGCTTTCCAGCTAGCTTGATTTGAAGACAATTCGGCCAAGAAGATTTCCTGTAAGAAACAAGTTAGCTTCCAATGGAAAGAAGTTAGCTCACAAGCTAACCAGCTAGCTGCCCAGCTAGCTAGTTCCAAAGAGCGTTCGGCCAAGACAAAATCAGCAATAAATAGTTAGCTACTTAGGCAATCAAGCTAACTAAGAGTGGAAGGGAGTTAGCTAACTAGCTAACTTGTTTTCACACCCATTCGGCCAGCTTGTTGCAAGAGAAGAATAGCTAGCTTCCCAAGAGATCCAGCTAACTGATGGAAGGGATAAGCTAGCTCACAAGCTAACTCATTTTGTGCATGGTTCGGCTAGGCTATCTGAGTGAGGAAAATAGCTAGCTAGCAAGAGGAGGAAGCTAGCTAAGGAAGGAAATAAGCTAGCTCCCAAGCTAGCCATTTTCTCCAACCATTCGGCCAACACAACCATAGGCAAAACAGTTAGCTAGAAGTGCAAGTCCAGGTAGCTAAAAGGAAAAACAAGCTAGCTAGCTAGCTAGCTCATGAAGTCATGCAAATGCCCTGGGAAGATTGAATCATTTAGCTATATTCAAGACAAGAGAAAATAAGTTACCATGTAACAAATAAAATTTCGTGGGATATGACTCACCTGTACGATATTTGTACGTCCCTGCATTATTCTTAATTCTCATAACAAACTTAGTCTTAATTGTTTTGGAATCATCAAAATCAATATAGGGGCCAACAATCTTCCTTTTTGATGATGACAAACCATTAAGCATGCAAAAATATGTAATCTCCCCCTGAGTATATGGAGTGCATGACTTTCTCCATAATTTTATTTTATGCATTATTCTTCTCCCTCTTTTTGTCATTGATCAAAAAGACGATTTGAGGAATATGCAATAATCCAATGCATAATTCATGAAGATAAGATGCATACAATATTCATATTAAGTCAAACATAATACATTGTCAAGTCATGTATAATATAAATATTACAAACCATTGTCCTAAACATTCATCACTCATAGGACCAATATTACAAGCATCATACAAAACATAGAACCAACATAATACAATATGAAGTCATTCATCATCATCTGACGAGATAACTTTTGGTTGCTGAGAGGATCCGTCCGATCGACTGGACGGTCCAGGGACATCATCTGACTATTGCGGAGGAGGCATCCATAGGTTTGGATGAGAGAACGATGAATCAGGAGCTGAGGTAGCAGAGAGAGCAATGTAGGTTTCTATGAGACTGCTAAGCTTCACGGTAGATGCGTTCAGGTGATCAAAAACATTCATTTCATCCTTCGTTCAGCTTTCATTAGATCGCATTTGATAAGTCACCCATTCAGCTTTAGTTTCAAAGTTTTCAAGCTTGGATTTCAATAGGTCAATTTCTTTCAAAATACGATCCATCAAAGAATCATTGTGGTGGAACACTCGGCCATTAAGAACATTAACATCATGGACAAGTTGATTTTGAGTCATAATTAATTGGGAAAGAGTTTCAAAAACTAAGGAGATATGGGGTACCATAGTGAAGTCATTAACAGATGAATTGTTGTCACCGGTACTCTGACTCGATTGAGCAATGGAAAGTTCATGGATAATCTGCTGAATCTGTTCTTTATAGATTCGCATGGTAGGAAGAGTAGAAGTTAAGTTGCCATATCGATTTGAAGATTCGGGACATCAGGAGGTTCAGTTAAAAAAGGATTTGGTTCAGTCATTCCAGCTAAGAATGGATTGGGTTGATGAAAATCAAAATTAAAGAAGTTTGGAGGAGAACAAGTAGGTGGAGGTGGATCTGAAGGTACTGAATTTATTGGTTGAGGAGCAGGTTTATCACCAGTTCTAGACCTAACTTTGGTCCATATACCATTTCGTTTAGCATAATCCATATGGTAGAGGGAATGGGCATTAAATACATCTGTATGATGTAATGCTACACTCGTTTCTCCTTTAAGTTTCACATGGTGAAATTCAAACACGTAGGTGAGAAACATCCCGTATGGTAATGTAGCTTTAGATCTACCTACAGCTTCTTTCATTATCATCATTAATTCAGAAAAATTTAAAGGAGTTTCTTCTAATATATCAAACATTATATATATCTCTATCAGTTACAGCATTAAACGATCTAGCACGAGGGGCAAAAATCTTTGCAATGATGCTATATAGCAATCTATTTTCAACTGATAACATGTTTGCATCAAGATTAACTATATTAGCATCATCATCCTCTAAGCCTAAAATCGTTGCAATTTTATAGTTTCTTTTACTTGGGAAGTTTACTAGAATGCCATTTGACGGAATACCTAAGGCGGAACCTAGCATTTCACTATCAAATTGAATTTTAACATTTTTGACAATTGAGGCTATGGTTCCATCACCAAAATTTTTATTTTCATAAAACTCATGTATTAAATTTGGAAAGATAGGCTTTTTAGTGGATAAAAGTTTTGACCAACCTTGAGATACGAGTAGTTTTCCTATCTTAAACTCTTCTTGTTCTAGGAAATTAAAATCTACTAACCTTCCATTTGCAATTGATCTAGTGGTAATGGTTGGAAAGATACATCTTGAAGAAGAAGAAGGCTTCTTTGAAAGATCGGAGGACTCATCTCTTGAATGAGTTGATTTCTTCTTTGGATCCATTCCCTTTCTTCTAGATGTGGAAGGATTTGAAGCTTGAAGAAGAAGAATGAAGGAAGGAGTGGAGACGGTTTGGAGAAGGCGTGGAGAAGAAGAGAAGAAGCCGGTTGGAGACAAGTTTTCTTGGAGAAAACGTGTGAAGAGAAGAGGGACAAAAGGCTTTTATATGAAAATCTAAAGCGGTTAACTGATCAGGTGGCTGGTTGGTTGCCTGGTCAGTTAACTACTTTAAAGAGATCCAAGAAAAGGTAGGTGGCCGGTTGAGTGGAATTAATTGAAGTAGATTTCATGGTAGGGAGATGGCCAAAGCCAATTAACTAGTCAGCTAACTGACACACTAAAAGACGAAAGCAATGATTGCAATTTAAAAGATATTTCATAAAGGGATTTGATTGATCAGATTAAGATTAGTCAAGCAACACATGCTAACCATGATTTTTAATCATAAAGTCAAGTACCACAAGCATAATTAATTAAATAGATGGATCAATCATTCCAAGTTCCCTTCTAATTTCATAAAATTTCGATTCTTCTAATGGTTTAGTAAAAATATATGCAAGTTATTTTTCAGTACATAAGAATTCTAGTACAATGTTACCATTATTAACATGATCCCTAATGAAATGATGTCTAATTTCTATATGTTTAATTCTTGAATGTTGAATGAGATTCTTAGTTAAATTAATTGCACTAGTGTTATCACATTTTATTGGTACGCCTTTCTGTTTGATACCATAATCCTCTAGCTGCTGCTTAATCTACAAAATTTGAGCACAGCAACTTTCAGCTGCAATGTATTCGGCCTCGACCGTAGACAATGCTATTGAAGTTAGCTTTTTGCTAAACCATAAGATTAAGTTAACACCTAGGAATTGACAAGTTCCACTAGTTGATTTTCTGTCTAATTTACATCCAGCAAAGTCTAAATCAATGTATCCTATTAAGTCAATGCTAGCTTGTCTGTCATACCAAAGTCCTAAATTTTTAGTTCCATTTAAATATTTAAATATTCTTTTAACAGCAAGCAAGTGTGATTCTTTAGGATTAGCTTGATATCTGGCACACATGCAAACACTAAACAAGATGTTAGATCTACTAGCAGTTAAGTATAATAAAGATCCTATCATGCCTCTATAAAGTTTTAAATCAATAGTGTTGGCCCAGATGGCAACCCAAGAGGGGGGTGAATTGGGTTCTTAAAAAATTAGCTTTTTAAAGTTATGTGCTTTGAAATAAGGGAGATTGAGTGCAAGATAAGTGCTAAGCACAAATAATAAGATAGGAAGAGACAAAGAGATAAAGCATGACAAACACAAAGATTTTATAGTGGTTTGGTGTATCCAACACCTACGTCCACTCCCAAGTAGCACTTGGGCCCACACTATAATCCTCTTGATTACAGTCGAGTTGTTTTACAAGCTCACAACTTAAAACTTGTTGTTTCCTTCGGGATCACAATGAACCCAGCTGGTTTTACCGGGCTCACCAGCACAAAACCCAAACACAAGCTATCCTTAGCGTGTCCTGAGGTATACTACCTCCACTAATTCAATCCCATAATTGAATTAGCAAACAACAGTTTGAAAATAATAAAGATTTCAATACAACACTTAAACAACTCCTTAAATGAGCAGATATTCAATAAAATAAATAGGGTAAGAAAATCCTGATTGAAGCTCTTTGAATGTATGCTTTTCTTCTTTCCTCTTCTCCTTTGAATGAATGAATCAGCCTCAGCTCAGATTCTTCACGCAGTAGAAAAGTTGAGGATTTGGGGTTTTTTCTTTTCTCTTCAAATGTTGGGAATCTCCTTAATTTGATCTTGAGAGGCTTGTGAATTTCTCTTTGAACTTTCTGGGATTGATGGATTTGAGCTCTGAGTATTTTCTTTTGATTTCTCTCTCTTTCTTTCTCAAGATTCTTTCAATTTTTCAAAAATATTTCTCTATCTTTTCTTGCTATGTTTTTCTTTTTCAAACGAACGATTTTCCCTTTTTATAGATCTCTTAATCCAAGTTTAGGTGGGAAAATATAGCCATTGTGAGATGCTTGGATATTTCTACACACAAAGAAAAATAACCGTTAGGGATTAGGTGGAAAAATATTACCGTTGGAGTCCGTTTTGACAATTGAAAATCCGTTCCTGACAGGTTGGAGTCAGCTCCAACTTTTCAGGTGTTGGCTCCAGATCGGGTATCCAAAAATAGCAAATAAAAAGTTGTTGAGGAGTCGACTCCGAGAAAGTTAAGTGTCAGCTCGTCGCCTTCGGGAGTTGGTTCCGGAATCCAAGAGTGTCGGCTCCAGAAATGTCCATAAAAATATGCTCTCTATTCTCAAGTCAGAGTCGGCTCCCGAACTCAGGTGTTGGCTTCCGAACTCTCAGGTGTTGGCTCCCGAATTCTAGGTGTCGGCTCCGAAAACTGAAACAGAATGCACTTCTCTGTATCTCAGGTTGGAGTCAGCTCCAAAACTCTGGGTGTCGACTCCGGACCGTGCCAAAAATCCAGAAATCTTCTGATACGCCTTGGGGTCAGCTCCTGACTATTTGGGTGTCGACTCTAAGTTCTGAACTTTAAAAAATTCCTTTAAAATTTGATTCAAAACTTATTCCTTTATTCCTTTTGATTGATTAAACATTTTTAACCCCTGAAGTACTTATTAAATCTATCAGAAACATAGTGAATATACTCATGTCTTTTGTTAATCATCAAAATCAATAATTGGGTCAACAATCTCCCCTTTTTTGATGATTATAAAAACATTGAGTATATGCATGATTGAACAATAAGAATTTTAAATCAAAATTTTCAAATATTTAGTTCTCATAGGTAAGCTCCCCTAAATGAAGTAGCTCCCTCTATGATACTTATTTTAACATCTTTTCTTCCCTTTAACAATAAACGCATATACAACTATCAATTACTTCTCATATGTGTTCAATGTTTGATACCAATTAAATTGTCATATCAAATTAAGTCAATTGAGCTTCTTCCTATTAATGTACATATAGAATTATCAATTTAAGTCAATTAAGCTTCTTCTCCATATACAATCAGTTAAATATCAATTGATTAAGCTTCTTAATGCATATACATATGTTAAATACTTCTCCCCCTTTTTTGTAATCAACAAAAAGGTTAAGAAGTTTCAAATAAAAGATAAAATTGAGAGATGCTTCAAAGATCAAATGATATTCATTAAGTATCAAAAAGTTCATTACGTACTTCAGAAAGTCAAGCATCATATTACATAAAAGACTTTATTACATCAAAACTAAGCGAAACATTATTTTTAATAACATCAAAAGAACTTCATTACAACATAATCAAAAATGAGTTCTAAGTAGTCTTTGCAATTCTTCTAATATTTTTTCCATTCCTTCACTTTGAGTTTGGACAAATGCCTTTAGTCTTCTATCAACAAATGCACATGCAGTAACAATTTTGTCTTGAAGTTTTGCATTATATTTGAAATAAGTTTCTGAATCACCTCCAATCTCTTTAAGTTTTTCAAAAATGTTCTTAAGATCAGTTTTCAAAGATTCTGAAGAAGAACTAAGAGTGGACTCAATCTTGCTGATTCTATCATCTAAGGAATAGAGAGTCTCTCTCAAGTTCATAAAACTGCTATCTAACTCAGTCTTTATGTCTTCTTTTTTAGTACAAAATAATCCTTTAAGTTGCTCCAGCTGAACATCAGAAAAACTAACAGAAAGAACAAATACTGGTACAGATGCAGGGATGGAAGTAGGTGCTGGTGGTGGTGATGATCTGCTATGTTCTGGTGAAGGATGCCTCACTGAAGGACCTGCCTCAGAAGGTGCAGTGGCTCCAATATCAGCCGCTCTCTCATCCAAATTACTCTTTCTCTCCATCTACCATCCACTTTCATAAATCCCATTCTATGCACAGTAGCTAGGCTATAATAATCTGTGTGTCTAAGGTTCTTCAAAGGTTCATTCTTAGAGATAACAACCCCTTGACTTCTAAATGCCATGGTAAGGACCATCCCATAAGGCAATGAAGATCTCCTCTTGCCGCCGGCCTCAACCATGTACCATATCATCATCCTTGCTAAATTGACTGGTTGACCCGTCAAGATACTATCCATTAACAATATGTCTCGCTTTGAGACATACTCAAAACATCCAGTCTTGGAAAATAAGATCCTACCACATATATTATGCAACAGTCTAAGTTCAAGAGGCAACTGATTTGCCCTAATTTTCTTAAAATCAGTGAAATTTCTACCCAACATCCTCGATAATGCTCCTGCTTTGTCACTGTGACTATAGCAATCATCCCTACAACAGGAATTTCTAAAAGATTTCCTAAAATCTCGGAAGTGAGATGGATTCTCTTTCCTCTTACCATACTCACTAATCCACCATCTCCCCTTGATAAATTGAAGTAAAATTCCTTTACAAGAGCCAGATAAGTAGGTACGTCTAAGGAACATACCTTATCCCAGCCAAGATCCTTGATTTGTCTATCAATTGCAAAACCCTCGGCCTCAAAGAAATCAAAATCTACCTTCCTTTCCATGGTTATGACTCGACCAGCGAGGGTATCTACTTGTGGAGAGAAGGGACTAGGATTGTCAGAGTGCGTTGAAGAGAAATCATCGCTCGGTGTAGGTTCACAGACAGGGCACCGCACTGTCCGCTTTCTTGTAGTCACGGGAGCTTCAAAGATCGATCCCCTACGCTTAGATGCCATAGGAATCCTAGGAATGGTTGATTTGAGGAATATTTGGTTTTGGGAGGCTTGGAGAGGTTTTGGAAAAGGTTTGGAAATGATTGGGATGAAAAGGTGTCGACTCTGCCCTAATATAATCAATTTGGGGCCACCAGGTGTCGACTTCCGCAAAGTCAGGTGTCGACTCCAAGTCGCTAACACTGTTAGCGCCCGAGCTAGAGTCGACTCCGCTTAAGCAGGTGTTGGCTCCAAGATCACAGACCGTAAGCGACACAGACAAGGTATCGACTCCACAAATTAAGGTGTTGACTCCACTGACGGTTTCAGAAAAAAAAAAAAGAGTTTCAAACATTCGAAACTTGTCGAAATAAAATCAATAAATTTTTGATAAAATCTCTGGAATGTGTAGAATCAAATTGTTCACATGTCTAGATAAATTGTCCTTAAAATCATGAAAGGGTCTTCAAGAAATTAATTGAATTCTAGACAATCAATCTTAAGGGTTTCAAAATCATTCCAGAGGATCACAAATCCCTAATTCTCCTCTAAGATAACAAAATCTCTCTTCACTCAATGGTTTTGTAAATATATCAGCTAATTGTTTCTCAGTACAAACATAATCAAGACAAATTTCACCATTAGCTACATGTTCTCTAATGAAGTGATATCTAATTTCAATATGTTTAGTTCTTGAATGTTGGATTGGATTTTTAGTTAAGTTTATTGCACTTGTATTATCACATTTAATAGGATTTTATCAAGTGTTATGCCATAATCTTCAAGTTGTCGCTTAATCCAAAGGATTTGAGTACAGTAACTTCTAACTGCAACATATTCTGCTTCAGCAGTAGATAATGCAACCGAGTTTTGCTTTTAACTAAACCAAGAGATTAAGTTACTTCCTAAAAATTGACATGCACCACTTGTACTCTTTCTATCTAGTTTACATCCAACATAGTCAGAATCAGAATATGCAATCAAATTCAGTGTTGAGTCTCTGAAATACCATAATCCTACATTTTTAGTTCAACTTAGATATCTCAGTATTCTTTTTACAACAATTAAATGAGATTGTTTAGGTTCTGATTGAAATCTAGTGCATAGACAAACAACAAACATAATATCAGATCTACTTGCCGTTAAGTAAAGTAGAGATCTGATCATACCTCTATAGTATTTTTGATCTACTTTCTTACCATCTTCATCTTTGTTTAATTTGCATGAAGGACTCATTGGTGTTCCAAGGGGTTTGATTGATTCCATCCCAAACTTCTTGAGAATTTTCTTTGTGTACTTTGTTTGGTTGATGAAAATTCCCTCTCTACTTTGCTTGATTTGAAGTC
>UESW01003913.1:914991-939552 GCA_900491605.1 Calamus simplicifolius | reverse complement strand
GGGTTTTGTTTTAATATATCTGCTAGTTGTTCTTCAGTATTCACATAATCAAGACAAATTTCATTATTGGCTACATGTTCTCTTATAAAGTGATATCTTATTTCAATATGCTTTGTTCTTGAATGTTGAATTGGATTTTTAGTTAGATTTATTGCACTTGTATTATCACATCTTATAGGTGTCTTATCAAGTGTGTCCATAGTCTTCAAGTTGTCTCTTAATCCATAGGATTTGAGCACAGCAACTTCCAGCTGCAACATATTCTGCTTCAGCAGTAGATAATGCAACCGAATTTTGCTTTTTGCTAAACCATGAGATTAAGTTACTTCCTAAAAATTGGCATGCACCACTTGTGCTTTTTCTATCTAACTTACATCCAGCATAATCAGAATCAGAATAAGCAATCAGATTTAATGTTGAGTCTCTAGAATACCATAAACCTACATTTTTGTTCCACTTAAGTATCTTAGTATTCTTTTAACAGCAATTAAATGTGATTCTTTTGGTTCAGACTGAAATCTAGCACATAAGCAAACAACAAACATTATGTCTGGTCTACTTGCAGTTAAGTAAAGTAGGGATCCGATTATACCTCGATAATATTTTTGATCAACTTTCTTACCTTCTTCATCTTTGTCCAGCTTGCATGAAGGACTCATTGGTGTTCCGAGGGGTTTTATTGATTCCATACCAAACTTCTTTAGAATTTCTCTTGTGTACTTTGTTTGGTTGATAAAGATTCCCTCTCTCTTTGCTTTGATTTGGAGTCCAAGGAAGAAATTGAGTTCTCCCATCATGCTCATTTCAAATTCTCCCTGCATTAACTTAGCAAACTCTTGACATAGAAGATCGTTAGTAGCACCAAATACAATGTCATCAACATAAATTTGAACTACAAGTAAATCTTTATCTTTTCTTTTAAAATAAGTTTTATCAACATTTCCTCTTGTAAAATCATTTTCAATCAAAAATTTACTTAGTCTATCATACCAAGCTCTAGGTGCTTGTTTCAAACCATATAATGCCTTGTGCAATTTAAAAACGATTTGAAAATTCATGATCTTCAAAACCTGGTGTTGTTCTACATATACTTCTTCATTTATTAATCCATTTAAAAATGCACTTTTGACATCCATTTGAAATAAATTAATGTTCATGTGACATGCAAATGCTAGTAATAGCCTAATGGCTTCTAATCTAGCTACAGGTGCAAAGGTTTCATCAAAATCAATACCTTCTTCTTGATTATATCCTTTTGCAACTAATCTAGCTTTGTTTCTAATTACTATGCCATTTTCATCTAGTTTATTTCTAAAAACCCATTTTGATCCTATAACAGAATGATCTTTAGGTCTTTCAACTAATGTCCATACATTATTTCTAGTGAATTGGTTTAATTCTTCTTGCATAGCTAGCATCCAATTATTATCTTTTTCAGCTTCTTCAATGGTTTTAGGTTCAATTTGAGAACAAATGCAAGGTGATTACTAATATTTCTCATAGATGATCTAGTTCTTATCCTTGAGATGGATCACCTATAATCAATTCCTTGGGATGACTATAAGCGTATCTCCAATCTCTTGGTAGATCTATATCATTATGATTAGTATTAATATCATCAGCATTAGGCGAATCATATCTTTAACTTCTTGTTCATGATCTGAAGATACATCATATTAAGTTTTTCAAGATTGTTTTCGAGAATGTTTGTATCTTCCTCATCATCAATCCTTTTGGAACTTGATGTTAAAGATTCATCAAAAATTACATGAATAGATTCTTCAACAATTAGGCTTCCTTTATTGAATACTCTATATGCTTTACTAGTTGTTGAATAACCTAAGAATATTCCTTCATCAGATTTTGCATCAAATTTACCTAAGTTGTTTTACCATTATTATGAATAAAACATTTACAACCAAATGCATGAAAATATTTAATGTTGGGTTTTCTATCATGCCATAATTCGTAAGGTGTTTTCTTTAAAATAGGTCTTATTAAGGCTCTATTTAGGATGTAACATGCTGTGTTAATAGCTTCCGCCCAAAAGTATTTCGGGAGTTTACTTTCACATAGCATGGTACGGGCCATGTCTTCTAGAGTCCTATTTTTCTTTCAACTACTCCATTTTGTTGTGGGGTCCTAGGTGCAGAAAAATTATGATTAATACCATTTTCATTGCAAAAACTTTCAAATAAGTGATTTTCAAATTCTGTTCCATGATCACTTCTTAGAGACACTATGGTAGTGTTTTTCTCATTAGTTACTTTCTTGAAGAATTTCATGAATATCGAGAAAGTCTCATCTTTGTGAGCTAAAAATTACCCAAGTGAATCTAGAGTAATCATCTACTATCACAAGACCATATTTCTTTCCTCCTAGACTTGTGGTTCTAGTTGGTCCAAAAAGGTCCATGTGAAGTAGCTCTAGTGGCCTAGAAGTTGAAACAATATTTTTAGATTTAAAAGAACTTCTTGTTTGTTTTCCAAACTGACATGCATCACATATTTTGTTATTTTCAAAATCTAATTTAGGTAGACCTTTTACTAAATCCATTCTAATTAGTTTTGAAATAAGTGTGTGCTTGCGTGACCTAATCTTCGATGCCACAACCAACCAATCTCATTCATTAGCATTATTAGCAACTAAGCAATGATTATTAGTAGACAATTGTCTAAATCAATCATGTATACATTGCCATTTCTATTTCCAATAAAAAATGCTATTATCAATGGGATTAGCTACAGTGCATAAAGAAGATTCAAAAGATACTTTAAAACCTTTGTCACATAATTGACTTATACTAATTAAGTTATGCTTTAAACCATCAACATAAAGTACATTTTCAATAAATGTGGAGGGAGTTATTTGAATGTTACCAAACCCCAAGATTTGGCCTTTGCCATTGTCGCCAAATGTAACTCTCCTCTCTTTTCTTCAAGGGTGATGAATTCTTCTTTGTCACCGTCATATGTCTTGAGCAGCCACTATCAAGATACCACTTTCTTTTGATCTCTTGGCCGCAAGACATTCCTGCAAAAATCAGACTTTATGTTTAGGTACCCAAGCTTTCTTGGGTCCTTCATGGTTAGTAGCAACAAATATTGTTCCTTTCGGAACCCATATTTTCTTTCCTTTAAATTTAGGTTTTTATTAGGTTTTAGAATTTACATTCATAAGATTTATGTCCTTTTTGATTACATTTAAAGCATGTAATTACTTTGGCCAGCACTTACAAAAATATTTTTAAGTGATTTTGTTTTCTTAAAGTGTTATACCTAATCCGGCTTTGTCAAAACTGCTTTTTGACTATTTAATAACATGTCTAATTTAATTGAGCTTAATGTAAACTTATCAACTATGTTTTTATTTTTCAACCTCTTTCTTTAGTTTATCATTTTCATTTGAAATTGATTCTTTTTCTTTTAAAATTCTATTTTCAGATTTAATTTCTTCAATTTCATTGTTAAGATTTTTTTTTTGAATGAAAGTTAAATTTTCATTTTTCAAAATCTTGTATTTCTTTTTCAAAACTTTGAAATCCTAACAAGTTCATTAAAAGCATCAAAAAGTTCATCAAAGGCAAATCGCAAGGGTTGTCGGAACTTACCTCATCGTCATCCGCCATGAAACATACGTTTGCGACTTCCTTTTGTTCTTCCTTCGGAAGAAGATTCCTCGCTGTCACTCCATGTCGCAACATAAGCCTTCTTTTTCTTTTGTAGGCTTTCTTCAATTTGGACATTCATTTCTAAAGTGCCCCGGTTTATTACATTCATAGCAAGTCAAGGGGTCTTTCTCTTTTCTTGTCCTTTTTTTTTCCTTTTCTCCTTCCCACTTTGCTCCAAATTTTTTCTTGTGGAAGGGTTTCTTTCTCCTGTATAAATCTTTTAAATTTCTTAGCAAGAGAGCAGTCTCATCATCATCTTCATCATCATCACTGCTGCTTTTCTTAATTTTGCAGCTTTGAGGGCAATTGTTTTCTTCTTCTTGACGTCTTCCTCTATATGTGTTTCATGGTCAACTCATGAGTCATTAGTGATCCAAGTAGCTCCTCCAAAGGTAAGGTATTGAGGTCCTTGGCTTCTTGGATTGCAGTCACCTTTGCTTCCCATGTCCTTGGAAGAGACCTAAGGATTTTACGAACCAACTCAGAGTTAGTATAGGTCTTGCCAAGACTCTTTAAACCATTCACATATCAGTAAATCTTGTATACATGCAGGTTATAGATTCAGTTGTTCCATGCTAAATAATTCATATTTATGAACAAGAATATTAATCTTTGATTCTTTGACTTGATTAGTACCCTCATGGGTAACTTCTAATCTGTCCCAAATTTCTTTGCGGAAAATACAAGTAGAAATTCTATTAAACTCATTAGCATCTAATGCACAATATAAAACATTCATGGCTTTAGCATTGAGCTGAGCCATTTTCCTATCGTTCTTCCAATCCCTTTCGGGTTTAGGAACTATTGAACCATCTACTATGTGTGGGGTACTAGGTCCATTAGTGATTACACTCCATAGTTCATAATCTAAAGCTTGAATAAAATTCTCATTCTAGCTTTCCAATAAGAGTAATTTGAACCATTAAATAAAGGAGGTCTATTTGTAGAATGACCTTCATCAAATGAAGATCCAGCTTGAGCTGCCATTTGGATCTTTAGCTCTTGATCGTTTGATCAATAAACAATGAGCACTAGCTCTGATACCAATTGTTGGCCCAGATGCAACCCAAGAGGGGGGGGGGTGAATTGGGTTCTTAAAAATTTAGCTTTTTAAAATTATGTGCTTTGAAATAAGGCAGATTGAGTGTAAGATAAATGCTAGGCACAAATAATGAGATAGGAAGAGAAAAGAGATAAAGCACGGGGAAACACAAAGATTTTATAGTGGTTCGGTGTATCCAACACCTACGTCCACTCCCAAGTAGCACTTGGGCCCACACTATAATCCTCTTATTACAGCCGAGTTGTTTTTACAAGCTCACAACTCAAAACTTATTGTTTTCCCGGGATCACAACGAACCCAGCTGGTTTTACTGGGCTCACCAGCACAAAACCCAAACAAAGCTATCCTTAGCTTGTCCCGAGGTATACTACCTCCACTAATTCAATCCCCTGATTGAATAGCAAACAAATTTGAAAGCAATAAAGATTTCAATACAACACTTAAACAGCTCCTTAAGTGAGCAGATATTCAATAAAATAAATAGGGTAAGAAAAGCCTGATTGAAGCTCTTTGAATGTATGCTTTTCTTCTTTTCCTCTTCTCCTTTGAAGGATTGAATCAGCCTCAGCTCAGATTCTTCACGAAGTAGAGAAGTTGAGGATTTGGGCTTTTTTCTTCCTCTCTTCAAAGTTGGGAAATCTCCTTGATTTGATCTTGAGAGGCTTGTGGATTTCTCTTTGAACTTTCTGGGATTGATGGATTTGAGCTATGAGTATTTCTTTTGATTTCTCTCTCTTTCTTTCTCAAGATTCTTTCGATTTTTCAAAAATATTTCTCTATCTTTTCTTGCTATATTCTTCTTTTTCAAACGGATGATTTCCCCTTTTTATAGATCTATTAATCCAAGTTTAGGCAGGAAAATATAGCCATTGTGAGATGCTTGGATACTTCTACACACAAAGAAAAATAACCGTTAGAGATTAGGTGGAAAAATATTACTGTTGGAGTCCGTTCTGATAATTGAAAATCCGTTCCTGACATGTTAGAGTCGGCTCCAACCTTTCAGGTGTCGGCTCCAGATCGGGTATCCAAAAATAGCAAATAAAAAGTTATTGAGGAGTCGGCTTCAAGAAAGTTAAGTGTCGGCTCGTCGCCTTTGGGAGTCGGCTCCGGAATCCAAGAGTGGCGGCTCCAGAAATGTCCATAAAAATACGCTCTCTGTTCTCAGGTTAGAGTCGGCTCCAGAAACTCAGGTGTCGGCTCTCAAACTCTCAGGTGTCGGCTCCTGAATTCTAGGTGTCGGCTCCAAAAACTGAAACAGAATGCACTTCTCTGTATCTCAGGTTGGAGTCGGCTCCGAAACTCTGGGTGTCAACTCCGAATCGTACCAAAAATCCAGAAATCTTCTGATACGCCTTGGGGTCGGCTCCTAACTATTTTGGTGTCGACTCTAAGTTCTGAACTTTAAAAAAATTCCTTTAAAATTTGATTCAAAACTTATTCCTTTATTCTTTTGATTGATTAAACATTTTTAACCCCTGAAGCACTTATTAAATCTATCAGAAATATAGTGAATATACTCATGTCTTTTGTTAATCATTAAAATCAATAATTGGGTCAATAAACAGATTTTCAGAATATAAGATTCAAGTCTACAAGATGAGCTCATAGGGGTACCGATACTCTTAGATGTCTCCATGCCAAACTTTTTGATCATTTCCTTGATATACTTGGATTGGCTTATGAAGATCCCGTCTTTGCTTTGTTTGATCTGAAGTCCAAGAAAATAATTAATTCTCCCATCATATTCATCTCGAACTCTCCCTGCATAAGCTTAGCAAAGTCCTTGCATAAAGAATCATTAGTGGCACCAAAAATGATATCATCTACATAAATTTGAATAATTAAAATATCATTATTTTATCTTTTAATAAATAGAGTTGTATCTACGTTTCCTCGAATGAAGTCATTACTAATCAAGAATTTGCTTAACCTCTCATACCAAGCCCGGGTGCTTGCTTTAAACCATACAAAGCTTTGTTTAATTTAAATACGTGGTTTGGAAACAAGTGGTTTTCAAAGCCGGATGGCTGTTCCACAAAAACTTGTTCAGCAATATATCCATTTAGGAAAGTGCTTTTAACATCCATTTGATATAGTTTAAAATTCATAAAGCAAGCAACAGCAAGAAGTAATCTGATAGCTTCTAATCTAGCAACAGGGGCATAAGTTTCATCAAAATCAATTCCTTCTTCTTGATTATAACCCTTAGCTACTAGTCTTGCTTTATTTCTAATTATGTTACCATGTTCATCCAATTTATTTCTAAAAACCCATTTAGTTCCTATAATTTGATAATCATGAGGTCTATCAATAAGAGTCCATACATTGTTTCTTTCAAATTGATTAAGTTCTTCATGCATTGCATTTATCCATCAACATCATTTTTAGCTTCATCATAGCATTTAGGTTCAATTTTAGAACAAATGCTAAGTTATTATAAGTATCTCTAAATGATCTCGTCCTAATTCCTTGAGATAATTCACCAATAATTTGATCTTTAGGGTGACTGTGAACATACCTCCATCCTCTTTCTAAATCATCATTACCTTGTGAGGCTTCAGGTGGATTAGCGTTGCTTTCTTCATTTACCTTTTTGTATCTGAATCCTCCTTGTCCTTCAAGGTGATATCTTTGAGTTGATCTTCAATTTCATCAGCATCATTTATACCTTTTCTCTTCCTTAATGGAAGATCATTAGATTCATCAAAGATAACATGAATTGATTCTTCAACTACTAAAGTCTTTTTGTTAAAAACTCTAAAAGCTCTACTATGTAAAGAATAACCAGAAAAATTTCTTCATCAGATTTAGCATCAAATTTATCAAGGTTTATTTTTTCATTATTTAAAACAAAACAGCGGCATCCAAAAACATGAAAATAACTGATGTTAGGTTTTCTTCCTTTCCAAAGTTCATAAGAGTCTTTTTCAAAATAGGTCTGATTAATGCACGATTTAAAACATAACATGCAGTGTTGATAGCTTCAGCCCAAAAGTATTTTGGGAGATTACTCTCACACAACATGGTACGAGCCATTTCTTCTAAAGTTCTATTTTTTCTTTTTACTACTCCATTTTATTGAGGTGTTCTGGATGCAGAAAAATTATGTTCAATTCCATTTTCATTACAAAAATTTCAAAATATTGATTTTAAATTCTTTTCCATGATCACTTCGTATCGATAAAACAAAGAATTCTTTTCATTTATAATTCTTTTAAATAATTTTTGAAATGATGAAAATGCTTCATCTTTACTAGCTAAGAATAAAACCCATGTAAAATGAGAGAAATCATCAATCACGACAAAACCATATCTTTTTCTCCTAGACTAGTTGTTCTTGTAGGACCAAATAAATCCATATGCAAGAGTTCCAAAGGTCTAGTGGTTGAAATCACATTTTTCGATTTAAAAGATACTCGGGTTTGTTTTCCAAGTTGACAAGCATCACAGATTTTATCTTTTTCAAAAGTAAGTTTTGGCAAACCATTTACTAAACCCTTTTTGATTAATTTAGATAACAAATCCATGCTTGCATGAGCTAACCTACGATGCCATAACCAACTATTATCAGTTTTATTATTCATAGCAACTAGGCAATCAACATTTCGATCATTCAAATCATTCAAATCAACAATGTATACATTACCATGCCTATGACCAATAAATTTCATATTTCATTTGTAGGATTTTTAACAATGCATAAAGATGATTCAAATGTAACTTTAAATCCTTTGTCACATAATTGACTAATGCTTAGTAAATTGTGTTTTAATCCTTTCACAAGTAAGACATTATCAATAAAAGCATGAGGTGTGATACCTATTTTTCAATGCCAATAATTTTTCCTTGGCCATTATCACCAAAAGTAACAACATCTCATCTTTTGCCTCAAAGTGATGAATTGAGATTCATCACCCATCATGTGCCTTGAGCACCCGCTATCCAAGTACCATTGTCTTTTAGTTGCTCGGGTAGCAAGACACACCTGCATACACAATTTTAAGTTTTGCTCTTAGGTACCCAAGCTTTCTTGGGTCCTTTTGGGTTAGTTAAAATAGTTCCTTTTGGAACCCATATTTGTTTAACTTTGTGTGTGACAAGTATATGCTTTGTGTCCTAATTTACCACATTTAAAGCATGTAATTTTAGTTGAATCATCAGCATGCACATAAATATTTTTCAAAAATTTTTGTCTTTCAATAGGATTATATCCAAGACCAGCTCTATTGTAAACAGCCCTTTGACTATTAATATCATTTCTAGCTTTTCTGAACTCAAAGTAAATTTATCAATAATTGGTCTTAATTTACTCACTTCATTTTTCAAATCTTAGTTTTCCTTTAATAATGATTCATTGTTGTTTAAAATTCTTTCTTTTTCAAGAATAAGTTCTTTAATTTTATTTTTAAATCTTTGTTCTTTGAACTTAATTTTGCAAAATCATCTACAAGTTCATTGAATGCACCATGCAATTCATCGAAAGTAAAGTCATCTAGAAAACTAGGATTACCTCATTATCATCAGCCATGAAACATACATTGGCGACTTCAGTCTTTTCTTCATCTTCTGAAGTAGTTGCTTCACTGTCACTCATGTAGCCAACATAGCTTTCTTCTTTATTTTCTTAAATCCTTTCTTCAATTGTGGACATTCGGTTTGATATGTCCAGGCTTCTTGCACTCAAAGCATATAGGAGGTTCACTTCTTTCCTTTTCTTTGCTATGATCTCCTTTGGTAAATATTTTTCTTTTTCCAAATTTCTTTCTCCTCATAAATTTCTTGAATTTTCTGGAGATAAGTGCCATTTCATCATCTTTTTTACTATCACTGGTTTCTTCCTCACTTTCCTCATCTTGAGCAGCACTCTTTAATGCCATAGTCCTTTTCTTCTTTGATTCATCTTCATCATTGTGTTGCCATTGCTGGAGTTCATGAGTCATCAAAGAACCGACCAATTCTTCAAGTGATAAAGTATTGAGGTCTTTTGCTTCTTGTATAGCAGTCACTTTTGCTTTCCATGATCTAGGTAAAGATCTTAATATTTTTCTAACAAGATCATTGTTAGCATAAGATTTTTTAAACTTTTCAAACCATTAATGATATTAGTAAATCTAGTAAACATATCAGTGATATTTTTAGCTGAATCCATCTTAAATAATTCATACTTATGAACAAGCATATTAATTTTGGATTCCTTGACTTGATTAGTACCCTCATGGCTGACTTCAAGTCTATCCCAAATCTCTTTAGCAGACATGCAAGTAGATATACGTTAAACTCATTTGCATCAAGAGAACAATAAAGAACATTCATAGCTTTTGTTTTAATTGAGCTAATTTCTTATCTTACTCATCCCATTCTGATTCAGGCTTTACAATATCAATATTATCAATCTTAACAGTGGGTGTGTATGGTCCATTAATTATGATTCCCCATAAATCATAATCAAGTGCTTGAATGAAGATTTTCATTCGTGCTTTCCAATATGTGTAATTTGTTCCATTGAACAAAGGTGGTCTATTTGTTGATTGTCCTTCGGTCAACATAGATCCCATTTGGATTACTACTGATCTTTAGCTCCAAGCTTCTCAAAGCTATAGAAATCAAGAGCACGCTGCTCTGATACCACTTGTTGCCCAGATGTAGCAACCCAAGAGGGGGTGGATTGGTATTTAAAATTAATTACTAATGCAGATATGTGCTTAATCACTAGTTAAGAATTAGTTCACAGCGGTGAAGTGGAGTGCACGAAATAAAATCACACAGAATAAGCAATCACAAACATAAGAGGGTTTATAGTGGTTCGGTGCCAAACTCGGCTCCTACGTCCACTCCCCAAAAATCCTTTGGGAATTTCACTAATTGTATCACAATGATTACAACCCCTAGCCTTACCCGGCTAGTCCTCTTGTTTCATGAAACAAGGCAGCCAAACCCCTAGCCTTACCCGGCTAGATCTCTTATTTAACGGCACAAGGAATCCAAACCCTAGCCTTACCCGGCTAGATCTCTTATTTAACGGCACAAGGAAGCCAAACAACAATCTAGGATTATCCTTAACCCTATTACAAGAAATTTCAGAATACATAACAGATAGCTCCTAACTTGAGCAAATATTCAAAGAATACTTTACAAATTTAAAGTAAATCTTCAGCAATGAATGTGGATCTCCGAGGTAGCTGAAGCTTTGAATGCTTTACCGGATCTGGACGACTTGAGCAGTGATTGAGATTTGTCAACTTCAATGCACAAGAACTTGCTTTCCAACACTTCGAAAAATATGCAATGAACACTCTCTTTCTCGATTTCTTTCTCTTCTTTTTCTTTTTCAGATTCGTCATTGTGTTCATCTGATCCCAGCTATTTAAACCAAAAAAAATGTCCATTAGATACATTGGTAATAAGAGAAAATTAAAACATGAGAAAAATGTAACCGTTTGAGATTATTTCCTAAGCATTGATTGCATTTAATCTTTGATGAAGAAAGATCTCTGTCAAACACCAAAAGATCAAAAGTCAGTAATCATGAGAATGGAAATATAATTAAAGAGAGAGAGAGAGAGAGTGAGAGCAGTAAGAGTGCAGAGTGGTGGTTGGCTGGAATTAATTTTCTAGCTAGCTTCTTTGAAGACGTCCGGCTCATGGAGAAGAAAGAAAAGGCTCCAAGCTAGCTAAGCATACAAATCCAGCTAGCTATCTAGCAAAGCTCCACGGCAAGAGGAAGAAATCAGCCATGAGAAGGGAAAAAAGTAGTTAGCTCTCAAGCTAACTCTTCCTTCATGCACACGGCTAGGATTAGCTTCCAGGAAAAAATAGTTAGCTCTATAGCTAACTTGTTTTGACAAGTGCATGGCTAGGAGATGAAAAAATCTGCCATAGATAAAAATAGTTAGCTTTCTAGTTAACTATTTCAAAAGTGCATCAGGCTAGGAAAAAAGTAGTTAACTCTCCAGCTAACTCAGACAGTGAAACCATGTGGCCAGGATGAGAATTTGTTAAAGTAGTTAGCTCTTTAGCCAACTAGATGAAAAGTTTTATGCATCAAGAGAAAAAGTAGTTAGCTATTCAGCTAACTGAATTTAAATTCATGCTGCTGGGTGAGATGAAAAAATAGAATAGTTAGCTCTCCAGCTAACTAGATGAAAAGTTAAATGCATCATGATAAAAAGTAGCTAGCTTCCTAGCTAACTGAATCCATCATTCACACGCCCAAGAGAGAAAGGAGTTAGCTTCCCATCTAACTTGATTTGAATTTCATGGTGCCACCCAAAGGAGTAGCTAGCTTTCCAGCTAGCTTGATTTGAAGACAATTCGGCCAAGAAGATTTCCTGCAAGAAACAAGTTAGCTTCCAATGGAAAGAAGTTAGCTCACAAGCTAACCAGCTAGCTAGTTCCAAAGAGCGTTCGGCCAAGACAAAATCAGCAATAAATAGTTAGCTACTTAGGCAATCAAGCTAACTAAGAGTGGAAGGGAGTTAGCTAACTAGCTAACTTGTTTTCACACCCATTCAGCCAGCTTATTGCAAGAGAAGAATAGCTAGCTTCCCAAGAGATCCAGCTAACTGATGGAAGGGACAAGCTAGCTCACAAGCTAACTCATTTTGTGCATGGTTCAGCTAGGCTATCTGAGTGAGAAAAATATCTAGCTAGCAAGAGAAGGAAGCTAGCTAAGGAAGGAAATAAGCTAGCTCCCAAGCTAGCTGTTTTCTCCAACCATTCGGCCAGCACAACCATAGGCAAAACGGTTAGCTAGAAGTGCAAGTCCAAGTAGCTAAAAGGAAAAATAAGCCAGCTAGCTAGCTAGCTCATGAAGTCATGCAAATGCCCTAGGAAGACTGAATCATTTAGCTATATCAAGATAAGAGAAAAAAGTTACCATGTAACAAATAAAATTTCGTTGGATATGACTCACCTGTACGATATTTGTACGTCCCTGCATTATTCTTAATTTTCATAACAAACTTAGTCTTAATTGTTTTGGAATCATCAAAATCAATCTAGGGGCCAACAATGAAGAATAAGATAGTGACAAAAGAAGCAACCCCTATTAGAACTGGAAGTGAAATATTATTTGAGATTAATCAGTTGGGTTTGAAGAAGGTAACAGAACTAGATGCTGAGTTTTCTAATGGCCCTATTTGTAAGCAATGTGGTTGGAGGAAGAGAAGTATCTTTTGGGATTTGCCTTATTGGACCCTTCTCATTCGACATAACTTAGATGTAATGCATATTGAGAAAAATGTATTTGACAATGTATTTAACACTATAATAAATGTTGATGGAAAAACAAAAGACATATACAAATCTTGAAAAGAGTTGAATGCATACTATTGCTGGCCAGAATTGGAACGAGATTCTGTAACAACAAAATATCCTAAAGTTTGTTACATGCTAGATAATCAATCAAAATCAGTCTTGTGTGAATGGCTAAGAAATTTGAGATTCTTCGATGGTTATATTTCAAATATGGCTACATGTGTTGATATGAGGAAACTTAAGTTGTTTGGAATGAAAAGCCATGATTGTCATGTATTTATGCAGCGTTTAGTATCTATTGCATTTCGTGAACTACTTTTGAGCAATGTTTGGAAGGCATTAATAGAGTTAAGCCTGTTCTTTAAGGATTTAACATATGTTGTCATAACCAATGATGACATGGCATGGCTTGAAGAAGAGATTCTTATTATTCTATGTAAGCTTGAGCGTATATTCCCTCCAAGCTTTTTTGATTCTATGAAACATCTTCCGGTACACTTGCCATATAAAGCAAGAATAATAGGTCCAATGCAATACCGATGGATGTATCCTTTCGAAAGGTAATAAATGAAAACTTATTGAATGCATGCCATTTTTACTGGTGTTAGATTTACTAATAAATTTTATATCTTAGGTACCTTCAACGATTTAAAAACAATGTCTAAAATAAAACTAGAGTTGAAAGTTCAATATGTAATGCTTATTTGATAGAAGAAGCTTAATTATTTTGTTCTCACTCTTTTGAGGATCATGTGAATACAGGGCATCGAAGAGTGCTACGAAATGATGACGGTGGTCAATATAGGGGAGAAGAATATGAGGGCAACTTATCTATTGGCCTCATATTGATTTTAATGACTATAAAATAATTAAGTATGATACTAATAATTTTATGGTTGAGTAAATTTCAGATGAATCATCAAGAAGATGGTGTTACTTTAAATCAAGGTAAACTATAATTCAAAATGAAAGGTAATATACGTAATGTATAAATATGATTGTAGTGATTAAACTATTTTTCAAAGATTTTGTAATCACTGGATGATTTTCATACATTTTATGTTTGGATGGTTCATTCAACAAAATGACTTTCAAGTTTAATTATATTTGTATTGTCTTGAACTGGATTCAATCATCTTACAAGTTCTTATTCAAACTCTATTTTTAGAAGGTGTTTATTTAATACCGGATTTAAAATGGCTTCATTGTGCTTTAATTCTTGAAATACTAGCCTTGGTATTTGAGCTTCAAGTTTTTCCTTAGCTGTTCGAATTTTGTGTTTGAACTATCAATTATAGGCTACCATTTTTTCATAACCTTCGGATGGTTGCCTGGTTTTTCATTGCTCTCAAACTGGCCTACCAAGTCTCGGAACTGGTATGCTAATTCCTTAAGGTTTTCGGTTAATAGCTCCCAAGCTCCTTTCTCTTAAATGCTGATCTTCTAGTTTATGAATTGGGCTATCGATTTTTTATGGAATTTGGTTTGGCTCTGGTTCACAAAATTGGTCTACCGAATTTTGGAGTTGGGCTGCCAATTTTGAATTGTATTTGGTTGGCTTCTTGGCAGCATTCTTGATCAAAAAGTTGGTTTGCTAGTTTTGAGAATTAGGGTGCCAATCTATTTCCTAGTCTACCAGATTCTGATTTTGGGCTACCAGTTTTTTAAACTCTTCGGTTAGAATTTTGCCTGGCTTCTTGTGTTAAAATCTGGGCTGTCAGTTTTGAGTATTGGCATGCTACTTTATGTTTGGTCTATCGGAATGTAAAGATAGGCTGCCGGTTTTGGGAATTAGGCTGCTACTTTTCTCCTAGTTTGCCAATTTGAGAAACTGGGCTACTAATTCCATCATGTATTCGGTTGGTCCCTTGGCTACTTTGTGTTCAACAAATTGTTCCACCGATTCTTAGTGCTGGGCTTCTAATTTCTTCACTTGGTCATCAAAACTCTGGAGTTAGGCAACCAGATTTTTATCTTAGACGGTTAGACTCCTTAGCTAAGCTTGCCAAGTATTGTTTTCTCTCTCTCTCTCATCCTATTTCACAACGTTCATGTAGCAGCTATATATTTTTCTGTATTGGTTATAAATTGAGCTGTTGAACGATGTTTTTGCAAGAGAAAAAGAGAAGAAAAATAGTGTAAAAAAGAGTGAAAAATAGAGAGAAAAATCTGTGAAAAGAAGTAAAAAATTAGTGAAAGAAAAAAGAAAAAAATATCTTGAAAGAAAAATTTATTCTTGTAAGAAAGTTGGAGTGTTGCATTGATTGTTTTAAAGCCACTTGAGGTGCATTTACTTTTGATTCTTGGCGTGGCATGAAAAGCTCCAACCACTCTTGAAAAGCATTCAAGATTCATCAAAGGCTTCTTTATTGCTCCGGCATGCTTAAAGGACGAAGCCCTCTTGTGGAATGCTCTTTAAAATTTATAAAGTATATTCTTGAATATCTTCTCATTTCTAGGAGCTTATTGTATAAACTTGATATTATTGTGCTTGATCTTGTAAGGCTCGCTTGTGCCCAAAACAAGTGCTAGCCAAGAAGGCTAGGATTATAAAAGGTCCTCTTGTACATGTAAACAAGAAGACTAGCCCGAAAAGGCTAGTGTGTAAGGTCCTCTTGTATCTGTAAATAAGAAGACTAGCTTAGAAGGATAGTGTGTAAGGCTTGCTTATGCCCATAAATAAGTTTGCTAGTAAGGTAGGCTAGTGGTGATACTGGAATTCCTAAGGGGTTCTTGGGAAGTGGATGTAGGTGCAGGGGTAGCACCGAACCACTATAAATTTTTTGTATTTGGTCGTGCTATTTGCTATATTGCTTGCATATTATCTTTACCACACTACACTCAGTTTATTTGTGAAAAATATTTAAGTGCACATACTTGCTAGTTAGTCTATTAATTTTTAAAGAACCCAATTTACTCCTCTCTCTCGAGTTGCTATATATTGCACAATTATACATTCTTCTAAATTGCACTGAAGTGGCACCTTTTATTAAGTAAGTCATAAACTCCAATTAAATGTTAACATTTTCATTTGAGCATTGAAAAAAAGTTGAAATAATAAATTGATGGTTATCGTTGCACCTTAAAGAGTTTATGTTGAAGAGCTGAAGCAAACTCTATCACACATTACTACTTAAGAGATTGATACTAAACTTGAAAAAGAATTCCCAAGTTGGTTTAATAAATATGTGAGTACTGAATTTCTTTCAAACTTTTTCTTATTGATAATTAACAAGAATTCTACTTTATTGTTAGCTTACACAGTTCATGACATTTGTTTTAGGCACACAATCCATTAAGCAACATATCTAATCAATTCATAAAGGACTTAGCGAAAGGTCCATTACCAAAAATTATATCTTACTTGGGCTATTATGTCAATGTATACAGATTTTACACTGAACTGTATGTATCTGGTAAAGCTACAATGAATAGTGGTGTATACATAAAAGGCTCAAACTACAATGCAAGTGAATGTGACTATTATGATTAGTTGATTGAAGTTGTGCATTAGAGTATCCTACATTACCAATTAAGAGAACTATGCTATTCAAGTGTGAGTGGTTTGATCCAACACCAAATCTAGGTACAAAAGTGCATCCATGGTATAAGTTTATCGAGGTGAATCAAAAACATTGATTCAATAGGTATGAGCCATTTGTTATGGCGGTTTAAGCATGTTAGGTGAATTTTATTGCATATCCAAGTGTTAGATGCGAAAGAAGTGAGTGGTTGGTTGTTTACAAAATTAAAGCTAGGGCTAAATTTGAAATTCCACAAGCAATATCAAGTAGTCAACTTTCCAATGTATCACTAGCCTTTCAAGAGGATAACATTGATAGTCATTATATAGCTATTGAAAATGATGCAAGAGATAATTTGGTTGATGCAATAAGTGCATATATTGACATTGAAGAGGATAATGAAGAAGAAGAAGAGCCTGAGCTTGAATTTGAATCAAATGATGATGATGAAGCAACTGATGATGATGATTAATATGTTTGTAAATTGAATTTAAATTTGAATTTATACTATTCACAATTATTTAATCACTTTAGATATGTTTGTAAATTGTTACATCAGTCTTGCTTTTATTATTGTTATTCATTTTAAGTAGCAATCCATATATATGTTCATTGTTGTTTTTAATAGTGTTTATTGTTACCGAGTGACTAATATGCAGATGGGTCACACATCATCCGAAGATATATTACATGGTAGAGGCAGAGGTCTTACAAACCGGGGAGAGCAATCAGCAAGGACAAGCAATTTTTGTTTAGCTCCTACATCGAAAAATATGACGATCTTAGGGGGTTCTACTGTAGCATCGCCTTCATCACATCCTACTACAGCATCACCTTCATCGCATCCTACTACATCATCTCCTCCAATTGGTTCAAACCCACATGTACAATCCAAGGTATCAGTGGCAGAGTCAACCAATGATAAATGGCAACTCGATCTCAATCCTAAGAGGTAATATTAGTATTATAATCTTAAAATATTTCCATTCATTGTTTGGTCTATGTTTCAAGTATTTTTATTTATTTTTGATGCATAGTGAGAGTTTTCTTAGTCTCATGATGCTTCTGCTATCACCCATAGTTTTTGCTCCATTTGAGTGACAAAGGACATGCATGGAAGACTACGACGTAAGGGAATTCTATAGCATAAGTTTAGGTTGAATATCAATAATTAAGTTAATGTATTTATTATGCAAATGGCTTTGTTAAAATTGTATTTATTGTGGTTGATTGGTTATTAGAGACCTCATAAATGAGGTCAAGTTACTTATAATGTAGTCGAAACTCTACCAAAATTTTATTTTGATCTTAAATATTTAATCTCTCTTATGCTTGATTGGTTGATACATGTCTCATACTTAAGGTAATGTTACTGATGTTATAGATAAAAATTGCTAAATTTTTAATTTGATATTAAATATATATTATGTCTTGTGCTTGATTGGTTGTTATAGGCCTCGTACTTAAGGTCACATTGCTGATGCTATAAACGAAACTCTGTCAAAATTTTATTTTAATCTTAAATATTTAATCTCTTTTATGCTTGATTGGTTGATACAGGTCTCATACTTAAGGTAATGTTATTGATGTTATAGATAAAAATTTATCAAATTTTTAATTTGATATTAAATATGTATTATGTCTTATGCTTGATTGGTTGTTACAAGCTTGTAGTTAATGTCACATTGCTGATGTTATAGATGAAACTTTGCCAAAATTTCAGTTTGATATAAATATTAATCTTATATGGATGTTGCTTTTTTATTGTTTCTATTTTAAAAGGAATTTACTTGGGATCTAAAGCTTGAGAGTGTAATCAAGCATAGATGATGGTTACAACAGGCTGTTATATGTTATAGTGACATTTGAGCAAGTGGAGAGTATCTAGTAGTAAACCACCACGAGTTTCAAGAATGTTTGGGATAGTTGGCAAAAAGAATGGTCCACACCGAGTTTAAGCAGTGATCTATCATTGTCTCTAAGAACAGACTTAGTGAGATGGGCAGCTCAAGTTCAGGTCCCTCACGACATACAAGGGGTTCATATCCATGGTGGAGCGTAGCGTGCGGATGATATATTGATCATAATAACTTCATTTGAATTTGTTATTTATTTATATAATAAGGCTATATAATGTATGTTAATGTCTTTGTTTTTATTTACTTATGTATTAGTCTTGTAATTTTGCAGTTAATGTATTTTCTTTATTTTTTTCCATGACTAGGCAAAAGAGTTAGGACGTCAACCAAATCCAATAGAGCTTTTTGAGGCAACACACACTAGGAAGATTGCCTCAGGATTTGAGTATGTGGACCAGCAGTCTAAGGCTGTTGCAGTAAGTATTTTTCAACTCAATAATTCTTCATATTTCAAAATTTGTTTGTTCACTTTTTTTGATTAATCTCATGAAATTTATATTTTTTCTTGTTGAAATTTGTATTGCAGAAAAAAGTGTGGACCCTTAGAGAGATTGCTTCTCAGTTAGTGGAGAAATCCAATAAGCCATGTGAGCCAGATTTAAGGGAGTTATTTTTAGAAATGGCTGATGGCCACAAAAAGGGGCATGTATATGGGATGGGCATCAAGGCACCATATTTTACACTAGTACCTCCTTTCACTCACTGCCACATCACGGGATATTAGTGCAGAGAATTATGCTAGTATTATGCAAGATATGTAGCAGAAGGTTCGGAATATACTAGAGTCACAGAAGCAACATATGTGAGAAGAGATGCGCGAAGAACTTCGACTCGAGATTCGAGACAAGATCGAAATGAGATTCGGGACGAGATGGTTCTGAGATGCGATAGCTGATAGTAGAGACAACTCATTCTGGACCACATTTCAGCTCCAGCTCCACAGAGAGATCCACCTTATTTTGATAGCATATAGAACCATATTTTGATTAATGAATATTTATGGGATATTTATCATGTTTTGAAGTTTATTGTAAAAAAAATTATTTGTAAGATATTATAATATATATCATGACTTCTTTTTAAAAATTATTTGCATTCAATAAATTAAATTTTAAAATTAAAAAATAAAATAAATTAAAAATAATAAATTATTAAAAAATAATAGCGATAATTAGCGATGGATGAAAAATTCATCACTAATCTGTTGTTAATTAGCGACAAATGATATCTATCGCTAATTAGTGATAGATAAAAAATTCATCGCTATTCTCACTACTTAGAGGCGGAATGATATCCCTCGCTAATTAGCGACGGATGAAAAATATTTTGTAATTAGCGACAGAATGATATCCCTTACTAATTAGTGGCAAAAATTATTTCATCGCTAATTAGCAACAAAAATTATGCCATTGCTAATTCTGTCGCTAAGATTAGCAACATCTTTCAATTTCGTCTTTAAATGTTTGCGAAGGAACATTTTTGAGATGGATTTCATCCGTCGCTATCTAACATTTGCAACGGAATTCATACTTTTGGCGATGGATTTTTTCTTATAGTGAATTCTAAGCCTTGGGATGAAACTCTTCAACCATACACCATACGATGTAACCTTATATTGATCCATTTATTGATTTTGATGATTAACAAAAGCCATGAGTATATTCCCTATGATACTAATGAGATTGATAAGTGTTTCAGGAATTTAGAAAGATTAAGTATTCATAATTCGTACAAAATGAGCTTGGATCAATTTTTAGTGGTATGTGTCAAAGTTCAGACTTTAGAGCTGACTCCAGAAGCATTAGAGCCGAACTCCCGTGTATCGAAACTATTTGGCACATTCGGCACGGTTTAGAGCCGACTCCAGAAAATTAGAGCCGACTCTAACCTGAGTTACAGTGAACTTCTTTCTACTTCAGATTTTAGAGCCAACTTAGCAGAGTTAGAGCCGACTCTAACCTGAGAACAGAGACTGCATTTTTGGGACACTGTTAGAGTCAACCCCAAGGAATTTAGAGCCGACTCCAGCTCGCATTGTGTCGGCCCCACATAATTCTAGAGCTGACTCCACGATGAATATTTTCTTTCTATTTTGGAAAACCTGACTTAGAGCTGACACCAGGCCAGATTAGAGCCGACTCTAATCTGTTAGAGGCAACTTTCAGATTTATCAGAAACGGCTCCAATGGTCATATTTCTTCTGATACTCTTCAACGGCTCTTTCCTTTTCATGTTGAACTCATCCACAAATACTTTCAACGGCTACTTTGCATCAAAACATGGATTAAGAGAGATTATAAAAGGGCATTCGACCGTTCCAAAAGCAAGGAAGAAAAAAGAGGAAAATAGAGAAATATCAAAGAGAAAAAAACTCTGATTCAAAGCCTAGCTATGCAAAAGAGATAGAAGAGAAATCCAAAAGCATTCAAAAGTCAAATCCGAAGGATTTCCATCAATTAGAAGAAGAAAAGCAAGAGCCTAGTTCTTCATCCTTCTCTCCACCAACATTTCTTCAAGAGCCCAAGTTCAATCTTGAGAAAGATCATTCAGAAGAGAAGAGGAAAAAAAGAAAAGAAGAAAACTCAACATCAAACACCTTCTAATCAGGCTTTTCTATTCCATTTTTATTTATATTTTATCTGCTCATTTGAGGAGCTTTTATATTATTGTATCAATTGTTTGATACATTTGTTTTCTGATTCAATCAGGGGATTGAATCAGGTGAGGTAGTTGACCTCGGCAAGCTAAGATTAGCTTGTGTTAGGTTGTGTGCTGGTGAACCTGTGAAAATGGCTGGGTTCATTGTGATCCCGTTGTAAAACAACAAGTTCGAGTTGTGATCTTGTATAACAACTCTGTTGTAATCAGGGTGATTATAGTGCATATCCGAGAGTTGCTTGGAGTGGATGTAGGTGTAGCTAACACCGAACCACTATAAATCCTTTACATTTGTCATGCTTATTTCTTCTCTCTTTCTCTCTAATTTATATTGTGCTCAGCATTCATAGCATCATACTCTCTACACTTTACTTGTGCATATTCAGCTTGGGAGATTGATTTTAATTGTAAAATTTTTAAAGAACCCAATTCATCCCCTCCTCTTGGGTTGCCATTTGGGCCAACAATTGGTATCAGAGCTAGTGCTCATCTCTGCTTGATCTAACAATCAAGAGCTAAAGATCTAAATGGCAGCTCAATCTGGTTCTTTTTTTTTCTGAGGGATAATCCACAAACCAATCACCTTTATTTAATGGCACAAACTATTCATATTGGAAAGCTAGAATGATAATTTTCATTCAAGCTTTAGACTATGAGTTATGGAGTGTCATTATCAATGGTCCTAGTACTCCCACACACTTAGTAGATGGATCCATTGTTCCTAAGCCCGAAAGGGATTGTAATGAAAATGATAGAAAAAATGGCTCAGCTCAATGCTAAGGCCATGAATGTCCTATACTGCTCTTTGGATGCAAATAAATTTAATAGAATATCCACTTGCATCTCAGCCAAGGAGATATGGGATAGGTTGAAAGTTACTCATGAGGGTACCAACTAAGTTAAGGAATCAAAGATTAATATTTTGGTGCATAAATATGAACTCTTTAGCATGGATCAAAATGAATCTATTACATGCATGTATACTAGATTTAGTGATATAGTAAATGGACTAAAAAGTCTTGGTAAAACCTATACTAACTCTGAATTGGTGCGAAAAATTCTTAGGTCTTTTTCAAGAGCATGGGAAGCTAAAGTGACAGCTATCCAAGAAGCTAAAGATCTGAACAGTTTACCTTTGGAGGAGCTACTTGGATCTCTTATGACCCATGAGCTTACAATGAAGCAGCATCAAGAAGATGATGTGAAGAAGAAGAGGACTGTTGCACTCAAAGCTGCAGAATATGAAAAGAGCAGCAGCGAAGAAGATGATGACGATGAGACCGCTCTCCTTGTGAAGAAATTCAAAAAGTTTATGCAAAGAAGGAGACCCTTCCGCAAGAGAAAAACTGGCATTAAGATGGAAGGAGAAAAAGAAAAAGATAAGGATAAAGAGAAAGATCCTTGATCTGTTATGAATGCAAAAAATCGGGACACTTCAGGTCCGAATGTCCTCAACTTAAGAAGGGATACAAAAAGAAGAAGAAGGCATATGTTGCAACTTGGAGCGACAGCGAGGAATCTTTATCCGAAGATGATCAACAAGAGGTTACAAACATATATTTCATGGCAAATAATGAAGATGAGGTAAATTCTGAAACCCCTAATGATGATTTACTTTTGATGAACTATATGATGCCTTCAATGAATTGTTTAGTGATTTCAAGATTTTAAGAACAAAAAACAGAACCTTGAAAATGAAAATCTAGATATTCTTAAAAAGAAAAATGAACTTGTTCTTGAAATTGAGAATATAAAATCTGAAAAGGAAGACATACTAAAGGAAAAAGAATCAATTTCTACTAAAAATCTAAACTTAAAGAAAGAAATTAAAAAATAAAAACATTGTTGATAAATTTACAATAGCTCAGAAAAGCTTAACTTACTTTTAAACAATCAAAGAGCTATTTTGATAAAGCTGGTTTAGGGTATAGACCACCCAAGAAGCAAAAAAATTGTTAACAATTTCTTCATAAAGAAACGAATTGAAAATGATACTTCCTATTACCATTGTGGCATAAAAGGACATAAGTCTTATGTGTGCAATTATAAAATGTCTCATAAGAATATAAGTCATAAATGTAAAAAAATTTGGGTTCCAAAAGGAACTGTGTTTACTGCTGCTAACCATGAAGGACCCAAGAAAGCTTGGATACCTAAACAAAAGATATGATTGATTTGTATGAGTGTCTTGCGGCCCAAGGATACAAAAAAAATGGCATCTTGATAGCGGCTGCTCAAGATACATGACGGGTGACAATGAGCAATTCATCACCCTTGAAGCTAAAAGAGGAGTAGTAACATTTGGAGATAACGATAAAGGTCAAATCATGGGATTTGGTAAAATTCAGATCACTCCATCCACTTTTATTGAAAATGTCTTATATGTAGATGGATTAAAACATAACTTAATTAGCATTAGCCAACTTTGCGATAAAGGTTTCAAAGTTTCCTTTGAAGCTTCTATCTGCATCGTATCGAATCCCATTGACAATCGCATTATATTTGTTGAAATAGAAATGACAATTATACTTAATTGATTTGGATAATCTGTCTACTAGTAACCATTGCCTAATCGCTGATAATGCTAAGGTAAATGAGATTGGATGGTTATGACATCGTAGGCTAGGTCATACAAGCACACACTTAATTTCAAAATTGCTTAGAATGGAATTAGTTAAAGGTCTTCCAAAATAGATTTTGAAAACAATAGAGTTTGTGATGCATGTCAATTTGGAAAATAAACTAGGAATTCTTTCAAATCTAAAAATATTGTTTCCATCTCTAGGCCACTCGAGCTACTACACATGGACATTTTGGACCTACTAGAACCATTAGTCTAGGAGGAAGAAATATGGTCTTGTGATAGTAGATGATTACTCTAGATTCACTTGGATATTATTTTTAGCTCACAAAGATGAGACTTTCTCGATATTTCTAAAATGCTTCAAAAAAATCACAAATGAGAAAATATCACTATATATCTCTTAGAAGTGATCATGTAAACTGAATTTAAAAATTATTTATTTAAAATTTTTTGCATTGAAAATGGCATTTATCATAATTTCTCAGCACCTAGAATACCTCAATAGAATGGAGTTGTAGAAAGAAAAAATAGAACTCTAGAAAACATGGCCGTACCATGCTATGTGAAAGCCAACTCCCAAAATATTTCTGGGTGAAAGCTATAAACACAGCATGTTACATCCTAAATAGAGCCTTAATTAGACCAATCCTTAAGAAAAGTCCCTACGAATTATGGCATAATAGGAAACCCAACATGGTTATTTTTATGCATTTGGTTGTCGATGTTTCATTCATAATAATGGTAAAGACAATCTTGGAAGTTTGATGCAAAATCAAATGAAGGTATATTCTTAGGAATTCACTTCTAGCAAACTTATAGTATTCAATAGAAGTATCTGATTGTAGAAGAGTCAATGCATGTAGTGTTGATGAATCTTTAGCATC
>UESW01003913.1:896383-914254 GCA_900491605.1 Calamus simplicifolius | reverse complement strand
GAATTGAACCACGTATTCTAACAAAAATCTTAGTACGTATAAACATCATATTGAGGTGATTAGATATGAACATTATACTGAGACGATTAGATCGCTCCCATCGTTCATACACAATAATCTCAGCCTGAGTGCTAGTAGGTGTAACTGCAGGTTGTTCATCCTTCCTGATGGCATAGTTAATGTCTATGCACCCTAACTAAAGAATACATTTTTCCTTCCATACTTTATAATTATTACCACTTAAATCAAAAATATCACATTTCATATCAGAAATATTTACAGGTAAAATAGCTGCATAAAATAAATAATCATGCTCATGTAACTAAATTTGAGGCATACAACTTAATGTCATATCTTACAAATGTAGTCATGCAACAATATGAATCAATAACATATATTAGTTACCTATGGACTAAGTTATTATACTTAAATAGATTTAGTAACTTAATGATGTGACTAACAAATTATATTTTCTTTCTTAATTTCTATGGATAATTAAGAAAATAATTTATTATCATATCCTAATTAATTATACAAATATACTAAAATTTTTTATGAAAAAAGATTTATTATATTAATATTATTAATTAAAATTAATATCATCTAACCTTATATGATCTTTGCAACTTAATATATAACTTTGATTAATTAAAGATGCTGTGGCTAGTCCTTAATTAATCAAAATCATATTGATCACATGATATTAGATAATTTATAAAGTAAGGCCCTAGATAGTGATCTTAATCAATATAGCATGTTCAAATCAAGGTTTGAATCAATCGAATTGGCAAAGCTAGTGGGAGAGAGATGGAGGCTCTCGTTGCTTTCCTTAGACACCAATTTAATTGGCCAGGTCAATTAATAGAACCAATTAAAAAATCACGATCTCTTTACCTTTCAGAACCACTTTTCTAGATACCAATTGATCAATCAAACCTTAAAAGGATTTGCATCATGATTCTTTCACACTACAATTGCACATCCTTTCATTAAGCATATAAAATCTAATATGCATAACATGAGTAATATCATACCAAGCATCTATTCAATACAATTTTAAAATTATCATCTTAAGTAAAATTTCTTATCAATTAGAACATGTCCAGCCATAGCTCATTAATCCGTTGGACTAGTCTATGCAAGACTCTATAGGCAGAGAGGCTCAGGAGGCGTGTTTTAATGCAAGAAATTTTAAACTTAAGCAAAGAAAATATATATCATGCTAGAACCATAATAAATTAATGACCATATTATACAAGTTAAAATGATTTGGTTCCAACCCATATCAAAAGATAAGGACTCGGTTCATCATGGACCAAAAAGGACTATGAGAGGGAACCATGCGGCAAACCCTCATACTCCTTTTCCCTAATTTTTTTTAAGGTGCGAGAGGAAGAGAACCTGAGCACTAACCAACCACGCCACCACCCCTCTCTCTCTCTCTTTTAAATAAGCAATCCAATTTTCTTTACCATAGCCACTGCCTCTCACGGGGAAAGAGGTTTTTGCCTTCTTTGGTGGTCACGAACAGCCCTCTTGACTTATTAACTCTTTCGGTACGTAGGTAGTTAAGTCAAACGCATCAAGATACTATCAGTAGCCTTCCTTAGTGGTGCATCCCTAATATCCTTACCACATGCTCATTAGGTCAAATAGTCCAGGGTACTATCAGTAGCCTCTCTTTCTGGACTATCCTAGCTGCCCAAATACAGATATATTTCATGGATAATGATGGCTTTATATATATATATATATATATATATATATATATATATATATATATATATTGCTCTTTTTTTATTATTAGCAAATCTTCGATACTACATCATCTATGAATGGAATTTACTTGGAAGGCTAGTGGACATGAATGATAATGATAGTTGCTATGAAAGATTTATTTAGATTCCAAAACTATGGAAACAATCGCAATAAAATATGGTAGAGGTATTGAGGCTCTAATACCATTGTAAGAATTAAAATCTATACACGCATATTGTATAGATTAAAATATGAAATAATAGGATCAATGAATTATCTTCAGCCATTGAATCTGTTTGTGATTTACCTTCTGAGAATCTTGATTAAGTGCTTTCAATCAATGAGCAATCACACAAAGATGGTGTATGCTCTCAGAATTTGCTCTTGATCAGGGACCCAATCTCTCTCTGGCTTTTATATATTTTTCTTTGTATGATATGAAAAACCTTTAGGAAGGGATCTCAATTTATAGAGAAATCCCAACTCCCTTATCTCACCTATTCTCATCAAAATAGGCTCATTTTTTTAATTTTAAAAAGATATAATTATCACTTCCTTAATTAGTAGATGAATATTTTGAGGATTATCTTCAAGAGATTCAAGAAATATTTACAAGTGGTTATTAGATAAAAATAAAATAGAACCATCACTTACGGAATACTATAATATACCTTATTTGGAGGCAGTATTGGCTCAAAACACTACCTCGTATAACATAAAACTAAAAAATATATACCATTAACCTTTCAGTAGTTGTTTCAATAGGGTTATAGTGACTAAACCACTTATTATACTTAGTATTTGATAGGTGCTGAATTTGAAGTCTTCATGTCATATTTTAGTCAAAAACATATTCTAAAAATGTTATCCGAAATCTATTGGGGTTTAATCCTTGATAAATCATAATGAGATCAACTTCACTAAAAAAAAAGTACCATGTGCTTTTAATCCTTTGTTACTAACGATCAATAGCATAGCGGTAACTTGTCCTTGAACCCCTTAGGTTCTGGGTTCAAAGCACCAAGCCACAACCTCTTTCTCTACTGGAATTCTGTCTGTCACGCCCCAGACACAATCGGGCTAGGGTGGCAACCCGCCGCGTGCCGGGCACGCAAGGCGTCACAAAATTTTTCACACATAACACTATTATATATATAACCAAGCCAAATTCATCACTGAATACTAAAAGTTTTGGGTTACAAACCCTTACACACCACAATAATAAAGTTTGGGCATCAAGCCCTACACATAAGTAATACTGGGGTTACAACAAAATAATGGGTCTTGTTTTATTTAATAGAAGATCCATCACCCCAACAATCCATCTTCAATCTCGTGGCTCTGACAAAAACATTGTAAGATTTTTATGAGCTTACACTCAATAAGTAAGCCACATTATACAGTCAATTCATAGCATAACAATCTATAAGCACATAAATGATTTGCATGCTTAAACATTCCACAAATACTCAAACATGCAATGTAAGTAAACCCACTGTTTATACCCTCAATGGTAGCTGCAAATGTGTCCCATGGCCCTGCAATATCCCAATGGTGTACCAACAAGCATCCCCCTACTGAAAGGGTCCAGATACCAGGGTCACACCATATCATAAACCACCAGAACACATACTCTATATGTGTGATGCCACCTCGAACCAAGCAGAACACATCCTCTAGATGTGTGATGCCACCTCATAGTAACTCAGAACACATCCTCTAGATGCGTGATGCCATCTCGGACCAAGCAGAACACATCCTCTAGACGTGTGAATGGCATAAATAAATAGAACACATCCTCTAGACGTGTATGTGGCATAAATCATCAGAACACATCCTCTAGATGTGTGTGTGGCATAAATCATCAGAACACATCCTCTAGATGTGTGTGGCATGACATGATAAAGGAGAACCGCGGTGACACATAACAACACCTCACATCATGCACTACAATATCAATAACATCTTTATATTGCATAAACAGTAGATTATACTTACTTAACAATTGCATGTAATATATCACATCAATGTCATAATAACTGCATCTCTCATGCATAGCATCCACATATGAAATCATTCTCAATCATAGCACATAAATAATAATGTATTCATAATATTCATCTACTTACAATTTAGCCAATATCCATAACAATTCTTCATGTCACAATATAATTCACAATTTAAATATTCATATAATGAATAAAATAATTTATTAAATACTGATAACTGGCTTACTTATCTCAGTACGAAATCCAACAGGTATATATCAGCTAGTCAGATGTTTGAGCACCTACAGGATCATTTTACACAATTAATTTATTAGAATAAGAATATTAAAATGACCCTTAGAATTCTACCCAGACTAGTTCACGGGCCCAACTTTGGGCTCGAATATCTCCTGCTATACACACCCAAATAGGAAAGTAAAAATACCCCAAGAAACTAGAATTAACCCAGATCTAGCCATATAATTATTTCTCATTTTTTGGCCCGATATAGAGCCCAAAATCCCTCCCCAAAAGGGCTCCAGGAATGGCCCAACAGGCCCTGAACCGGCCGGCCCAGCCGGCCCATTTCATCCCAAACCAACCCGATCCCCTGTTTCACCGAAACAGGGGACGGGTTCCACGCCGGCGGCTAGGGCCATCGCCGGCCAAATTGAGGGCGGCCCGGCCACCGATGGCCGGGCCAGAGCCGGCCACCCTTTCCTCCCCTCTCTCTCAATTTCTCTCTCTCCTGTTTATCATCCGCATGGCTGTTTACTGTGCCGGCAGCTTCTCCGGTTGATGGGGGCAGTCCGGCCACCGTTGGCCGGACCGGAACCGGCCGCCGCCGCTAGCCACCTCCCCCCCTCCTATCTCTTCAATTTCCCTCTCATCTCCCTATTTCTCTCTCACTATCCGCCCGACACATTACTATGCCGGTGGCAGGGCCGACCGGACCTCCACCGAACGCACGCCCGGCGCCGGTGGAGGTGGCAGGCCGGAGCTCAGGCCCGGCGAGGCGGCGAGCATGCCGTCGGGCCCGAACCAGTCAGCGGAAGCCAGTTCGGCTTCCACCACAGCACGAGAGAGGGGCCGATTGGCCCTCTCTCTCTTCTCTCTCTCACCACCACCCCGCCGGACACCTCCCCCGGTGCCGACGGGGTCACCGGCCGAAGCTCAGGCCCGGCGAGGCGGCGAGCACGCCGTCGGGCCTGAACCAAGGATCGGCCGGTCCAAGCCACAGAGTATTCCCTCTCTTCCTCTCTCTCTCGCTCTCGTTCTCTTCTCTCTGTCTCTCACGCTCTCTCTCTCTCTCTCTCTCCAGAGGCCAGGAGAATACCTAAAGGAGACGGAAGCCAGGATGATGGAGGGAGTCCCTCTATCACATATTTAATCCCCTGTGCAACACTTCGGTTTAAGGGGTCCGGGAAAACCGAAGCGCTTCGCTGAGAGCGAAGTGTCGGACAGCACAGGACCAAGTCCTGAACCTGATTCACATGAACCGGGTACTACATCCTCCCCTCCTTAAAAAAATTTCGGCCTCAAATTGATACATGACCTCATAACTACGGATCAATCCAATTAATCAAAGGTCAACAATCTTAGATAGATAAATTACCTTCAAATAATTGTGGATACTTCGTTTTAATATCTTCCTCCAGCTCCCAAGTAGCCTCCCTCTCAGAGTGATTATTCCACTGAACTTTGACATAAGGGATGGTACGCCGCCTCAGAATCTGATCCTTGTGGTCCACGATACGCACAGGATGTTCCTCATATGATAAATCCTTCCTCAACTGAATAGGCTCATAAGCTATAACATGACTGGGGTCTGAAACATACTTCCTCAACATAGATACATGGAATACATTGTGAACACCAGATAAAATCAGGAGGCAGTGCTAAGCTGTATGCAACCTCCCCAACTCTGCTCAAGATCTCAAAAGGTCCAATATAGCGTGGACTAAGCTTTCCTCTAATCCCGAATCTCATCACATCCTTGGTTGGTGATACCCTTAAGAAAACATGATCCCCAACCTAAAATTCTAACTCTCTTCTTCTGACGTCAGCATAACTCTTATGCATGCTCTGAGCTGTACGAAGACGCTCCCTGATCAAATGCACCTTGTCAACTGTCTGCTGGATCAGCTCAGGGCCTAGCAATTTCTTTCCCCTACGTCATCCCAACATAAAGGAGATCTGCACCTCCTACCGTACAAAGCCTCAAATGGGGCCATCTGGATACTGGCTTGATAACTATTGTTCTAAGCAAACTCCACCAAAGATAAGTGGTTATCCCAAGCCCCACCCAAGTCATTACACAGACGCGCAACATATCTTCTAGAATCTGTATGGTCCTTTCTGAATGCCCGTTTGACTGGGGATGATAAGCCGTACTGAAGTTCAATTTGGTCCCCAAGGCTTTATGAAGACTCTTCCAAAACTGTGATACAAATATGGTATCCCGGTTAGATACAATAGAGACAGGAACACCATGAAGTCTCACGATCTGCTCAATATACATGCTAGCCAATCTATCACTCGAGACTCCAACTCTGAAAGGTAGGAAATGAGCTGACTTTGTCAGTCTGTCCACAATAACCCAAACTGCATCATTACTCCTGGGAGTTTTGGGCAGACCAGTCACAAAATCCATAGTAATCTTTTCCCATTTCCACTGAGGAATCATCAAAGATTGAAGAGGTCCCGCAGGTTTTTGATGCTTGGCCTTCACCCGCTGACATACTAAGCACTTGGCCACAAACTGAGCAATATCCCTCTTCATCCCTTTCCACCAAAAATTTCCTTTAAGTCTCTATACATTTTAGTACCACCAGGATGCACAGTATAGGGAGAGTAGTGAGCCTCCCTCAAAATCTCGGCTTTCAACTCCTCATTGCTAGGTACACAAAGTCTGCCTTCAAATCTCAGGGATCCATCATCCATTACATAAAATCCACTCTGAACTCCTGACTGAACAGCAACTTTAATTCTTTGAAGATCTGGATCTTCCATCTGGGAGGACTTAATTCTGTCAACAAGAGTCGGCTGAAGAATAAGTGCAGCAACAAGTCCATCAGACTGCTGTACTCTCAGCCCAATCTCCCACCTCTTGAGGTCCTTCAGAATGTGAGGCTGGGAGGTAAGCATAGCAGCTAACTCAGAAGAGGTCTTCATACTCAAAGCATCAGCCACAACATTAGCCTTCCCTGGATGATAATGTAGATTCAGATCATAGTCCTTCAGAAGTTCCAACCACCTCCTCTGCCTCAAATTGAGCTCCTTCTGTGTGAAGATATTTTAGACTCTTATGATCTGTATACACATACGACACCCCATAGAGATAATGCCGCCAAATCTTCAAAGCAAAAACCACGCAGCTAATTCCAGATCATGAGTAGGATAGTTCTGCTCATAAGGCTTCAGCTGTCTGGAAGCATAGGCTATCACCTTTCATTCTGCATTAGGACACATCCCAATCCTTTCCGAGAGGCATCAGTATAAAGTGTAAAACCCTCAGATCCTGTCGGAAGAACAAGGATGGGAGCTGACACCAAACGCTGCTTTAACTCCTGAAAACTTTCCTCACACTCCTCTGACCAGTCAAACTTCACTCGTTTCTGGGTTAAACGAGTTAGGGGTAGAGCGATGCGAGAGAAGTCTTCCACAAATTTTCGATAATACCTGGCTAGCCCCAAGAAGCTTCTGACTTCAGCCACATTGGAAGGTCGGCTCCAGCTAATAATAGCTTCAATCTTCTTTGGGTCCACAGAAATGCCATCCACAGAAATTACGTGACCCAAGAAAGCTACTTGGTCCAACCAAAACTCACACTTCTGCAGCTTGGCATAAAGCTTCTTCTTCCGAAGAGTCTGAAGCACAATCCTCAAGTGATCCTCATGCTCCCTGAGACTCTTAGAATAGATCAAAATATCATCAATAAATACAACCACAAACTGATCCAAGTATGGCCTAAACATTATGTTCATCAAATCCATGAACGCTGCCGGGGCATTAGTTAAACCAAACGGCATCACCAAAAACTCATAATGGCCATATCTAGTTCTGAAAGCTGTCTTAGGCACATTCCCATCCTTGACTTTAAGCTGATGATAACCTGACCTGAGATCAATCTTAGAGAATACCCGAGCTCCTTGAAGTTGGTCAAACAAGTCATCAATCCTCGGCAAAGGGTACTTATTTCGCACTGTCACCTTGTTGATTTCCCGGTAATCAATGCATAGCCGAAGACTGCCATCCTTCTTCTTAACAAATAGAACTGGAGCACCCCAAGGAGAAGCACTAGGCCTGATAAATCCCCGATCTAGGAGTTCCTGCAATTGGTCCTTCAACTCTTTTAGCTCAGCCGGGGCCATACGATAAGGGGCCTTGGATATAGGTCCAGTTCCAGGAATCAAATCAATGGAGAACTCAACCTCCCGGTCAGGGGGCAACTCCGATAATTCATCCGGAAAGACATCAGGGAATTCTCTAGCTATAGGAATGTCCTCCAACTTGGCCTCTTTCTTTGAAAATCATTAATAACAGCAAAAAATCCTTGGCCACCACTCCTCAGATACATTTCAGCCTGTAGTGCCGAAATAAACACTGAGGCTAGAAGTTTCTGGCCACCAGTAAAACTAAATTCGGGCTTACAAGGAATTTTGAAGTTGACTATCTTCCTGAAACAGTCTACAGAAGCATGATAGGAAGCTAACCAATCCATGCCAAGGATAACATCAAAGAATTTCAGTGGAAGGACAATAAGATTGGCATTCAGCTTCCTATCCTCAATGATAATCAAGCAGGATTTGCATACAGTATCAACTTTCATAGTATCACCATTTGGAAAGGCAATGTGTAATTCATGGTCTAGAGATTCAGGTGTCAATGATGCATTCTTGCCAAGGTAGGTGTCAGATATAAATGAATGCGTGGCACCCGGATCAATTAGAGTCTGAGCATAATCATTGCCTATCTTAATCATTCCTGTTAAATTAGTTGTGGTTAATATCATCATAAGCTAAAGTGTCAGGTTTTTCTAAGTATAATGTCATCAAAATATGTTCTCTACGTGTTATCAGTCAATATGTCCGTGTCCCTAGGGTCATAACCTGGCTCTGATACCACTAAAGCTGTCACGCCCCAGACACAATATCGGGCTAGGGTGACAACCCGCCGCGTGCCGGGCACGCAAGGCGCCACAAAATTTTTCACACATAACACTATTATATATATAACCAAGCCAAATTCATCACTGAATACTAAAAGTTTTGGGTTACAAACCCTTACACACCACAATAATAAAGTTTGGGCATCAAGCCCTACACATAAGTAATACTGGGGTTACAACAAAATAATGGGTCTTATTTTATTTAATAGAAGATCCATCACCCCAACAATCCATCTTCAATCTCGTGGCTCTGACAAAAACATTGTAAGATTTTTATGAGCTTACACTCAATAAGTAAGCCACGTTATACAGTCAATTCATAGCATAACAATCTATAAGCACATAAATGATTTGCATGCTTAAACATTCCACAAATACTCAAACATGCAATGTAAGTAAACCCACTGTTTATACCCTCAATGGTAGCTGCAAATGTGTCCCACGGCCCTGCAATATCCCAATGGTGTACCAACAAGCATCCCCCTACTGAAAGGGTCCAGATACCAGGGTCACGCCATATCATAAACCACCAGAACACATACTCTATATGTGTGATGCCACCTCGAACCAAGCAGAACATATCCTCTAGATGTGTGATGTCATCTCATAGTAACTCAGAACACATCCTCTAGATGCGTGATGACATCTCGGACCAAGCAGAACACATTCTCTAGACGTGTGAATGGCATAAATAAATAGAACACATCCTCTAGACGTGTATGTGGCATAAATCATCAGAACACATCCTCTAGATGTGTGTGGCATAAATCATCAGAACACATCCTCTAGATGTGTGTGGCATGACATGATAAAGAAGAACCGCGGCGACACATAACAGTACGTCACATCATGCACTAACATATCAATAACATCTTTATATTGCATAAACAGTGGATTATACTTACTTAACAATTGCATGTAATATATCACATCAATGTCATAATAACTGCATCTCTCATGCATAGCATCCACATATTAAATCATTCTCAATCATAGCACATAAATAATAATGTATTCATAATATTCATCTACTTACAATTTAGCCAATATCCATAACAATTCTTCATGTCACAATATAATTCATAATTTAAATATTCATATAATGAATAAAATAATTTATTAAATACTGATAACTGGCTTATTTACCTCAGTATGCAATCCAACAGGTATATATCAGCTAGTCAGATGTTTGAGCACCTACAGGATCATTTTACACAATTAATTTATTAGAATAAGAATATTAAAATGACCCTTAGAATTCTACCCAGACTAGTTCACGGGCCAAACTTTGGGCTCAATATCTCCCGCTATACACACCCAAATGGGAAAGTAAAAATACCCCAAGAAACTAGAATTAACCCAGATTCTAGCCATATAATTATTTCTCATTTTCGGCCCGATATAGGGCCCAAAATCCCTTCCCAAAAGGGCTATAGGAACGGCCCAACAGGCCCTGAACCGGCCGGCTGGGCCGGCCCATTTCATCCCAAACCAACCCGATCCCCTGTTTCACCGAAACAGGGGACAGGTTCCACGCCGGCGGCCAGGGCCGCCGCCAGCCAAATTGAGGGCGGCCCGACCGTCGGTGGCCGGGCCAGAGCCGGCCGCCGCCGCGGCCGGCCACCCTTTCCTCCACTCTTTCTCAATTTCTCTCTCTCTCCTGTTTATCATCCGCACGGCTGTTTACTGTGCCGGCGGCTTCTCCGGTTGATTGGGGGCAGTCCGGCCACCGTTGGCCGGACCAGAACCGGCCGCCGCCGTGGCCAGCCACCTCCCCCCCTCCTATCTCTTCAATTTCCCTCTCATCTCCCTATTTCTCTCTCACTATCCGCGCGGCACATTACTGTGCCGGTGGCACGGCCGGCCACCTTGGTCGACCGGACCTCCACCGGACGCACGCCCGGCGCTGGTGAGGTGGCAGGCCGGAGCTCAGGCCCGGCGAGGCGGCGAGCACGCCGTCGGGCCTGAACCAGTCAGCCGCCACAGCACGAGATAGGGGCCGATTGGCCCTCTCTCTCTTCTCTCTCTCCACCACCACCCCGCTGGACACCTCCCCCGGTGCCGACTGGGTCGCCGGCCGAAGCTCAGGCCCGGCGAGGCGGCGAGCACGCCGCCGGACCTGAACCAAGGATCGGCCGGTCCAAGCCACAGAGTATTCCCTCTCTTCCTCTCTCTCTCTCGCTCTCGTTCTCTTCTCTCTGTCTCTCACGCTCTCTCTCTCTCTCTCTCCAGAGGCCACGGGAATACCTGAAGGAGACGGAAGCCAGGATGATGGAGGGAGTCTCCCTCGATCATATATTTAATCCCTGCGCAACACTTCGGTTTAAGGGGTCCGGAAAAACCGAAGCGCTTCACTGAGAGCGAAGCGTCGAATAGCATAGGACCAAGTCCTGAACCTGGTTCACATGAATTGGGTACTACATCTTCCAAAGCACTTTGACTTTCTTGTTGACTTGGACCTCCCCCCACCGTGTCCCTTCTCACGTTCCCCCATGAACACCCATGAAGCACTGATGTTTTCCCCTTCACACATGGCTTCATCTGTACGTATCTTTTCGTGAAGACTCACGTCGTCTCTCTTTCCGTGAGAGCTGGATTCCAATGCACAGGTTCCATGCGTTCCTTCCTCGTGGCATCTCTCTTCACGCGTCTCCACGTGATGGATCTGAGCGCCAGCCACCAACCACAAAGCCCCTTGCTTCTTTAAAAGATCCCACGTCGCACAGTAATGAGAGAAAACCAACAGGAGGGAAGAGGAGATGGCGTTTCACGAAGCCCGGTCGGCTTTGTTCTTGGAGAAGGATCCTTGTGATAAGAAAAAAAATTATTTGAAAGAAAAGAATCTATTTTATTCCATCCAAACCCTAGAGACTAGAGTTTAAATACATTCATCAAGTGCGTTAGGTTTAGACTCAACAAAAACTCTCATAGACTAATCCAATGAGAAAAAACTAATCTTCAAGCCCATGTACATCCGTGACTTAATTTAATTTTAACCCTTAAACCCATATTCAGCCCAACATAAGTTAGTCCAGCTTGGACCTTGATAGTATCATACCAGGCCCAATAGAACCACCCTAATCTCCACTCCACTCTTTATTTGTCATGGCTTTGGCGATCGGCAAATGGCCCATTCCTCGTCCAAACCTTATGAACCCCCAAGCATTACTCCAATCACCTCTTATCAGACCACATGAGAATGTACTAATGATTGATAGCATTACTTCCATGACGAATGCATTACTTTCTCGGCATCGCTCGAGTCTCCTAGGAGTACGGAGGGCCTTGTCGGGCTGAGGCTGCAGAAGGCCCGCCACAGAGACGAACTAGCATCGGGGTCTGCCTTAGGGTTACCCCAGACGGCTCAGTTGGTTGGACCGGACCATGAGGTGGCGGTCGCCCTTCTTAAGGGAGCCATTCAAAAGGATGGTTTAGCCGAGCCTATGGATTCATCCCGGGTGGATGAGTGTAGTGGTCAGGGATCTGAAGGTCCTTTATTGCTTAATGATCACCTTGATGAGCAGGTGATGGGGGACACTGTGGGGGTCCCTCCCTCTCTAATCACTAAATGAAGATTCTAGCTTGGAACGTGCGAGGGGCCCTGAAACCCTCATTTTGGTCCTCTTTTGGAGGCTTCAGCAGCTTCATGCCTTTGATATATGTATCCTGATGGAAACTCGCCTATATGGGGATAGTCTGGCTCGGCTTCGGAGATAGATCTCTAGACTATGGAACTCTTATGCTGTGGAGTCAGTTGGTCTCTCTGGAGGTATTTTGGTGTTATGGAGACCGGATAAAGTCAGAGTGGATGCCTTCCACGGTTGTGGCCAGCATGTGGCATTAGTCATTTCGGAAGGGTCCTCTGCTCCTTGGCTTCTTTTAGGGGTTTATGCCAGCATTGATTTTAGAGCTCATCGTGTGCTTTGAGATGAGATCCTCTCGCTTCTTGGCCAGGGTTTTCCCTCCCTCATTGCAGGTGATTTCAATTGTATTGTGGGGGCCTTTGAGAAGAGAGGGGGTAAACAATTTGTTGGCTCTTCGGACATTGTTGAGTTCAAGGATTTCATTTCCTCGGTGGGTCTCCTGGATTTGGGGTTTGCTGGTTCCCAGTTTACATGGTGCAATAACCGCCAGGGTTCTGCTAGAGTATTGGAAAGACTTGACAGGGCCTTGGCTTCCGCCAATTGGCTGCATCTCTTTCCTTCTGCTACTGTCACTCACTTGTCCAAAATTGGTTTTGATCATTGTCCTATCCTCATTTCTACTGATGTGATTCTTCAGCGGTCTAGACAGTTCAAATTTGAGAAGTTCTGGACATTTTATTCTTCAACAAGGCACATCATTTCTCAGGTTTGGCGGTTGCGGTCATGGGGAGTGCCACTTATAGACTTTCTAGACGTCTGCTTTTTACTAGCCGAAGGCTCTCTAGCTGGTATAGGAGGGAGGTCGGGGACATTATGAGGCAAGTTGAACAGGCAAATTCTATTATCTCTTCTTTGCAAACCAAGGAGGATTAGGAGGGATTTCTTCTCGATTCGGATCTGTCCACCCACAGATCTACTTTGGCCATCCATCATTCTCTTATGTTGTAGCAGGAGACTTATTGGCGGCAAAGGTCTCGTATTCAGTGGATTAAAGAAGGGGATTGCAATACGAGGTTCTTTCATCATGCTATTTTACATCGGCGGTCGACAAACCGCATCAAGCATTTAGTTGATGACAAGGATCATTTTGAGAAAGACCCTTAGGTGATCAGGGATAAGCTTCTTAATTTCTCCCAGTCTAGGTGGACCGAGTTGTCTGGGGATGGAGTCCATGTTCCTCCTGTTCTTCCTTCTTTCAAGGTCTTTGATGTGGAGAATGATATTCTTACCAGGCCCTTCTCTATGGAGGATATTTGCCTCACTTTATGGGACCTGGGCCCCGATAAGGCCCCTGGCCCTGATGGGTACCCTCCTTTATTTTTCATCATTATTGGGATATTGTTGGTCCGGATGTCGTCTTGGCTATCTAGACTATGTTTCAGTCTAATCATATGCCTTCTGATTGGAAGCAAACTTTTGTTACCCTGGTGCCCAAACGTCCCGACGCTTTCTCTCTTTAGCATTTTCGGCCAATCAGTCTGTGTACCACATTATATAAGATTTGTACTCAGCTTTTGGTAGCTCGGATGGCTTCGGTGATCCCTCATCTCATCTCTCAGGAGCAGGGTGCTTTTCTTAGGGGGTGCAGTATTACGGACAATGCCCTGTTGGCTCAGGAGTTTATACATGACCTCCAGAGAGCTTCTAGAAGTCAGTGTCTCATGGCTATTAAGCTTGATATGGAGAGAGGTTATGATAGACTAAGGTGGGATTTTCTACGCCGAACGCTTCATGAGTTTGGCTTCCATGAGCTTTTTGCTGATTGGGTGATGGAGTGTATCCAGAGGCCATTTTTTTCTCTCCTTATGAATGGGGGTCGGACGGAGTTCTTTCACTCGGAGGTTGGTCTGAGACAGGGATGTCCTCTTTCTCCATTTTTGTTCATCCTCTCTGCTGATGCTTTATCTCGGATCTTTCTTTGGCTCTGCAGACTTCGGCTCTCATCCCATTATGCTACAGCCCCCTTGGCCCTTCGCTGTCCCACTTACTTTTTGTGATGACTGTCTCCTTCTGGGGAAGGCTTCTATCTGTAATGCCACCACCTTTGCGACCATCTTCACTCCTATTATCGTGCATTGGGGCAGAGAGTTAATCTTAGCAAATATTAATATGCTTCAGCCCGAGGACATCCCTACTTTGAAGAGGTCTATTTCTCATATTATGGGCATTCCTGCTCAGTCTGAACGGATGTCCTATCTGGAGATTCCGATCACCGGGACATGGCCACGGTGTTCAGATTTTAGCTTTCTTGTGAGGTGGATCCGTGATCGGCTAGATGGCTGGCAGGTTTCTGGGCTTTCTATGATGGCACGGATTACTCTTATCTGCTCTGTGTTATCTTCTATGTGTTGGAAGATTATTGAAAAATTATATGTCCCAATCCTTTTGATTTTGATGATCACTAAAAGCCATGAGTATGATAAAAGATGCAATGAGTTTATTTACAATGTGCAATGAATTTATTTTGAACAATCAATGAGAATGTTAAAGTTTGACATTATCATTTTGAATGTAACTTCAAAACTCAATACTTTAAGCTTTCAAAAAGAAATTTTATAATTTATAGATAATCAATGAGTTTTTGGAATCTTCTTGAATTAATTAATGTCAATTTTATTGAATTCAAGTCAAAACAATGATTTAAAATGAATCTGGAATGATTTAAAGTCAATCAGAAAACTTTCTGATTTTTGATACGTTCCGGAGCCGACTCTTGAGTTTCAGAGTCGACTCCCCCCTCAGAGAACAGAAATGTCTATCTATCTCGGTCGACCCACGTAATTCATGAGTCGACCCCCGATTTTGTCGAGCCGACTCCATGACTGTGCGAGTCGACTTCGCTCAGACACCAGAAGAGTGTTTTTCTGAGCACTTCGTGAGTCGACCCCAACTTTTCATGAGTCGACCCCGACTTTCAGAGTCGACACTTTACTTTGGTGAGTCGACCCATGACTTTCTAAACATTTTCTATTTTTAGTATCACAAGCTCGAGCTGACTCGGGAAAAGCATGAGTCGACTCCAGCAAATCTGGGCAAAATTTTTACGGATGCCAACTCAGCTCCAACGGTAAGTTTTTTGATTAACGGCTATTTTTTTTGTCTCTAACAGCTTATTCTTGTAGAATCTAAATAGAGAAACTGTTTTCAAATTAAAAGAGACGAATAGAGAGATATTTATTTCAAAGAAAAAGAAGAGAAAAATCGAAAAAAAACAGAGCTTCAGTAAAAAAATCCGAGATTCAAAATAGAGTGAAGAAAGAGTGTGAAATCAAAGGAAGTTCCTTCTGTGTTCAAGCTCAAATCCAGGAAGCTTCTGAAGAAAATCAAGTGCTATTCAAGAGTATATCAAGAGATTTTTACACTCAAAGAAAAGAGGAAAAGCCCAAATTGACTCCACACACATTCCGTGAAGAATCCAAGCTGAGGCCTGGTTCTCACTTCAAGGAGTTGAAGAAAAGAAGAAAGCTCAAAGCCAACCAACTGCAAATCAGGCTTATCTAAACTCTATTCTTACATTTATTTATCTGCTCATTAAGGAGCCTTGTATCTAAACAAACAATATTTCTATTCTTTGTGACTAGCTCAATTTGGGATTGAACTAGAGGAGGTAGTCTTACCTCAGTTCAAGCTTGGTTAAGCTTGGGTTTAGGGTTTTTGTGCTGGTGAGCCCTTGAAAACCAGCTGGGTTCGTTGTGCGCCCAGGAAAACAACAAGTTTGAGTTGTGAGCTTGTAAAACAACTCTGCTGTAATCTAGGGTGATTATATAGTGTGGACCCAAGTGAATCTTAGTGGACGTAGGTGTTTGTATACACCGAACCACTATAAAATCTTTTATGTTTGCCGTGTTCTATTGTCTCTTTCTCTATCTCTGTTTTTCACTGCAATTTATCTTTGCTTTGCATTTGTCTTCATTCATCTCAAGCTAAATAATTTAAAAGGCTAATTTTTAAAGAACCCAATTCACCCCCCCCCCTCTTGGGTTATCATCTGGGCCAATTGGTATCAGAGCTAGTGCTCATTAGATTTGATCACACGATCAAGAGCTAAAGTTCCAAATGGCAACACAAGTTGGTTCATTTGCTGAAGGTCATCTATGAATAGACCTCCACTATTTTAATGACTCAAATTTTCTTATTGGAAGCTAGAATGAGGATATTCATTCAAGCTTCTGATTATGAGCTATGGGGTGTTATAATTAATGGACCTAGTACACCCACACATGTTATTGATGGCACTATTGTTCCTAAGCCCGAAAGGGACTGGAATGATAATGATAGAAAATGGCCACAGCTTAATGCTAAGGCCATGAATGCTTTATATTGCTCCTTAGATGCTAATGAATTCAATAGAATCTCCATGTAATTCCGCAAAGGAGATTTGGGATGACTAGAGGTTACCCATAGGGTACCAATCAAGTAAAAGAATCCAAAATAAATATTTTTGTTCACAAATATGAATGTTTAGCATGGAACAATCTGAAACCATTGCATGCATGTACACTAGATTCACTAATTGTAAATGGTTTGAAAAGTCTTGGTAAGACATATACTAACTCTGACTTGTTCGGAAAATTCTTAGGTCTTTATTAAGATCATGGGAAGCAAAAATGACTGCAATCCAAGAAGCTAAGGACCTCAACACTTTACCCTTAGAGGAGCTTCTAGGATCCCTTATGACCCATGAGCTGACTATGAGGCAGCATGTTGAGGAGGATTCAAAGAAGGCTTATATGGCGACTTGGAGTGACAGCGAGGAATCTTCTTCCGAAGAAGAAGAAACAAAAGGAAGTCGCAAAACGTATGCTTTATGGTGGACGACAACGATGAGGTAAGTTCCAACAACCCTTGCGATTTGCCTTTGATGAACTTTTTGATGCTTTTAATGAACTTGTTAGTGATTTCAAAGTTTTGAAAAAGAAAATACAAGATTTTGAAAAATGAAAACTTAACTTTCATTCAAGAAAAGAAAATCTTAACAATGAAATTAAGAAACTTAAATCTGAAAATGAAATTTTAATGAATGAAAAGGAATCAATCTCAAATGAAAAAGATTAAACTAAAGAATGAGGTTGAAAAATAAAACATAGTTGGATAAGTTTACATAAGTTCAATTAAATTAGACATGCTATTAAATAGTCAAAAGCAGTTTTTGGATAAAGCCGGATTAGGATATAACACGTTAGAAAAAAAAAAAATTACTTAAAAATATTTTTGTGCGTGCTGGCCAAAGTAATTTACTTGCTTTAAATGTAATCAAACAGGACATAAAGCTTATGAATGTAAAATTCTAAAACCTAACAAAACTTAATGT
>UESW01003913.1:825023-894559 GCA_900491605.1 Calamus simplicifolius | reverse complement strand
TATTAATCCATAATTTTCTGCACCTAGGACCCCACAACAAAATGGTGTAGTTGAAAGGAAAAATAGGACTCTAGAAGACATGGCCCGTACCATGCTATGTGAAAGTAAACTCCCGAAATACTTTTGGGCGGAAGCTATTAACACAGCATGTTACATCCTAAATAGAGCCTTAATAAGACCTATTTTAAAGAAAACACCTTATGAATTATGGCATGATAGAAAACCCAACATTAAATATTTTCATGCATTTGGTTGTAAATGTTTTGTTCACAATAATGGTAAAAATAATTTAGGCAAATTTGATGCTAAATCTGATGAAGGAATATTCTTAGGATACTCAACAACTAGTAAAGCATATAGAGTATTTAACAAGAAAACTTTAGTTGTTGAAGAATCCATTCATGTAGTTTTGATGAATCTTTAGCAACTCGTTCGAAAAATTTGATGATGAAGAAGATACAAACATAATTGAGAAAGATCTTGAAAAATTAAATATTGATGTATCTTTAGATCATGAGCAAGACGCTAAAGATAATGATTCACCTAAGGATGATGATACTAACACTAATCATAATGATGTAGATCTACCTAGGGATTGGAGATATGCTTATAGTCACCCTAAGGAATTGATTATAGGTGATCCATCTCAAGGAATAAGAACTAGATCATCTATGAGAAATATTAGTAATCATCTTGCATTTGTATCACAAATTGAACCTAAAACTATTGAAGAAGCTGAAAAAGATAATAATTGGATGTTAGCAATGCAAGAAGAATTAAATCAATTTACTAGAAATAATGTATGGACCTTAGTTGAAAGACCTAAAATCATTCTGTTATAGGATCAAAATGGATATTTAGAAATAAACTAGATGAAAATGGCATAGTAATTAGAAACAAAGCTAGATTAGTTGCAAAAGGATATAATCAAGAAGAAGGTATTGATTTTGATGAAACCTTTGCACCAGTAGCTAGATTAGAAGCCATTAGACTATTACTTGCATTTGCATGTCACATGAATTTTAACTTATTTCAAATGGATGTAAAAAGTGCTTTTTTAAATGGATTTATAAATGAAGAAGTATATGTAGAACAACCACCAGGTTTTGAAGATCATGAATTTTCAAATCACGTTTTTAAATTGCACAAAGCATTATATGGTTTGAAACAAGCACCTAGAGCTTGGTATGATAGATTAAGTAAATTCTTAATTGAAAATGATTTTATAAGAGGAAATGTTGATAAAACATTGTTTTTGAAAAGAAAAGGTAAAGATTTATTAGTAGTTCAAATATATGTTGATGATATTTTTTTGGTGCTACTAACAATCTTCTATGTCAAGATTTGCTAAGTTGATGCAGGGCGAATTTGAAATGAGCATGATGGGAGAACTCAACTTCTTCCTTGGACTCCAAATCAAACAAAGCAAAGAGGGAATCTTTATCAACCAAACAAAGTACACAAGAGAAATTCTAAAGAAGTTTGGTATGGAATCAATCAAACCCCTCGGAACACCAATGAGTCCTTCATGCAAGCTGGACAAAGATGAAGAAGGTAAGAAGGTTGATCAAAATATTATCGAGGTATAATCGGATCCCTACTTTACTTAACTGCAAGTAGACCAGACATAATGTTTGCTGTTTGCTTATGTGCTAGATTTCAGTCTGAACCTAAAGAATCACATTTAATTGCTGTTAAAAGAATACTAAGATACTTAAGTGGAACAAAAAATGTAGGTTTATGGTATTCTAGAGACTCAACATTAAATCTGATTGCATACACTGATTCTGATTATGCTGGATGTAAGTTAGATAGAAAAAGCACAAGTGGTGCATGCCAATTCTTAGGAAGTAACTTAATCTCATGGTTTAGCAAAAAGCAAAATTCAGTTGCATTATCAACTACTGAAGCTGAATATGTGCAGCTGGAAGTTGCTGTGCTCAAATCCTATGGATTAAGCGACAACTTGAAGACTATGGTATCACACTTGATAAAACACCTATAAGATGTGATAACACAAGTGCAATTAATCTAACAAAAATCCAATTCAACATTCTAGAACTAAACACATAGAAATTAGATATCATTTTATAAGAGAACATGTGCAAATAATGAAATATGTCTTGATTATGTTAATACTGAAGAACAATTAGCAGATATATTTACAAAACCCTTAAGTGAAGAAAGATTCTGTTATCTTAGAGGAGAGTTAGGGATTTGTGATCCATTAGAATGAATTTGAAACCCCTAAGGAAATTTTATCTAAATTCTTTCAAATCCTTGATCTTTAAGGAAATCTTATCTAGAATTCATATCTAATTGATCTATTAAAATCCAATGATTATTTTATCAATTTTATGATCAATTTCCGGACACATTTCAGATTTCATTTTTTTGCTCTGAAATGGTCTCGGAGCCGACTCGGTGAGTATCGGAGTCGACTCCATGTTTCTACTGAAACTCTGAGTCGACCCCTTCTCTGCGCGAGTCGACTCCACTTCGGGATAGTTTTCTGTGACTGTCCGGAGTCGACCCCTGCTTTGCGGGAGCCGACTCGAAGTGGTCCCAGGTCGATTTATCTAGGGCAGAGTCGACTCGCCGTTCATTTCTATCTTTCAAATCTCTCAAATACTCTCTCCAAAATTTCCAGACCTTCCAAATCCCAAAATCCTGATTAACCTTCCAATCAATCAATGGCACCTAAAACTCGTGGTTCTAACCTTGGTGCGGCCGGGTGAAGAGGAAGAGGCCGTGAGGAAGACGGTGAGGCGTCCTCGTGAGCCTTCTCCGAGCATGGATTCCACCTCATCTCTTCAACCCCCAGTGCTTCTCCAACCTCCTTCTCAGGTAGATAGATTAGCCGATAGAATATACAACGGGAGAAAGTGGATTTTGAATTTTTGAGGCGAGGGATTTTTTGGGAGACAATTGATGAATGGGTTGGGAGAAGATTGTTCTTTAGATTGTCCTACTACCCTCCTAGTAAAGAATTTTATAAGAATTGTCAAGAGGAGATAATGGACTTGTAAGCATGTAGAGGAAATAGGATTCTGTGACAGTGGATTTCTTCTAGATTATTGGATCTTCCAGTGTCTGGGACTTCTACTTTTTCTTCTGAAGATAGAAGCCCAGCTCTTCTAGATTATTAACCGGGAATTGTTGGTTTTGAAGAAGTTTTTGCCAATCAATTATCTTAGAATTGAGACTTCTCCATAACATTTGTAGTAGGATCCTTTTCCCAAGATTGGGAGATTTGATTATGTATCTGAAAGAGATATTTTGTATGGATGCTATTGTGACGGGAAACCTATAACCTTCCCAGCATGATTATTTGGTACATTGCTGACTGTGGAGGAAAAAGAAATCAAGTCTACCCTATGGCATGATTCTACTAAGATTTTCAAAGCCAAGGGATTGTCATATCTGAGCCAATGAGGAATTTGAGACACACAGATTTATAGCTTGGCCACTATTCATAGGATGGGTTTTGTGAAGAAAAATGGCAGATGGGAAAGGAAAGGTTGATGGAAGATAGAGCCGGATGTTGAGGCACCTGGACCATCAGTTAGACATTCTTCACCTGCACCTCCGAGCCCTCCTACTTCTGCTCCTGCCCTCCCCTGCTCCGATTTGATCAGCTTCATCTTCTTCTGTTGGCTTCTCAGATCTTCAGTTAAAGCAGCTCAAAGGTCTTCTTGATGATCAGTCAGATAAATTAAAGTCTGAGTTTGAAAAATTCATGAATCTAAAGAAACTCTATATTCATTGGATGAAAGAATCACCAAGATTGAATCTACTCTTAGCACCTCTTCTGAGTCTTTAAGTGGAGATCTAAAGAATATTTTTGAAGAACTTAAAGACATTTGTGGAGATGGTGAAACCTATGCAAAATGCAATGCGAGCTTCAAGACAAAATTTTGACTGCTTGCACTTTTGTAGATGAAAGACTGAAAGACTATGTAAGATCAAACAGATGGAATGAAGAACATATAGATCACTTGACTAGGATTGTTAGGACTCATTTTGATGTATTAGATACTAGTCCTTGCAATGTATGGTTATGTTTACATTTTTGATAAATGTATTAGACATTTTGATGTATTAGACTCTTTGATGAATGAAATGTCTTTTGAATTACTCAATGTATTTTTCTATCAATCGAATGAATGAATGTTTGATGCTTCTCTACCTTTTTGTTGATAACAAAAAAGGGGGAGAGTTTTATATTTTATATTGATATGCATTGAGAAAATCAATTTAATCAATGAATAATTAATTGAATATTGAGTTTCATAGGGGGAGCTACCTCATTCAGGGGGAGCCTAAGCCTACTATGAAATAAAATAAATTCTAATCAATCATGCATAAACTCAATGTTTTTGTCATCATCAAAAAGGGGGAGATTGTTGGGGAGATTGTTGAGAAATTGTTGCCCCAATCTTATTGATTTTGATGATTACCAAAAGCCATGAGTATATTAAAAGATGCAATGAGTTTATTTACATGAGCAATGAATTTATTTTGAACAATCAATGAGAATGTTAAGTATGACTTTAATCAATTTGAAAGTAACTTCAAGCTCCATGTTTAAGCTTTCAAAAAGAAATTTTATACTTCATATTTCAATCAATGAGTTTTTGGAACATTCTTGAATTGATTCTTAATGTCAATTTTATTATATTCAAGTCAAAAAATGATTTAAAATGAATCTGGAACGAATTTAAAGTCAATCAGAAAATTTCTGATTTTTGATACGTTCCGGAGCCGACTCTAGAGTTTCAGAGTCGACTCCACTCAGATACAGAGATGTCTGATTGTCTCGAGTCGACCCCTGTGATTTCAGAGTCGACCCCCGATTTTGTCGAGCCGACTCCATGACTGTGTGAGTCGACTCCGCTCAGACACCAGAGAGTGTTTTTCTGAGCACTTCGCGAGTCGACCCCAACTTTTCATGAGTCGACCCCCGACTGTCAGGAGTCGACACCTTATTTTGATGAGTCGACCCTTGACTTTCTGAACATTTCTATTTTTGGTATCACGTCTTCGAGCCGACTCGGGAAAGCAGGAGTCGACTCCACAAATCTGGGCGTGATTTTTCGAATGCCAACTCAGCGTCAACGGTAAGATTTTTGATTAACGGCTATTTTTCTTTGTTTCTAACGGCTATATTTTTGCAGAATCTATAAATAGAGAAGCCGTTTTCAAATCAAAAGATACAATAGAGAGATAATTTCAAAGAAAAAAGAAAAAAAACAGAGCTTCATTTGAAAAAATCCGAGATTCAAAATAGAGTGAAAGAAAAGTGTGAAATCAAAGGAACTTCCTTCTGTGCTCAAGTTCACAATCCAAGGAAGCTTCTAGAAGAAAATCCAAGAGCTATTCAAGATATCAAGAGATTTTCAACATTCAAAGAAAGGAGGAAAAGCTCAAATCAACTCCAACACAATCCGTGAAGAATCTGAGCTGAGGCCCGATTCTACACTTCAAAGGAGTTGAAGAAAAGAAGAAAAGCTCAAAGCCAACCAACTGCAAATCAGGCTTTCTAAACTTATTCTTACATTTGTTATCTGCTCATTAAGGAGCTTTGTACTAAAAACAATATTTCTATTCTTTGTGTCTAGTTCAATCTGGGGGATTGAACTAGTGGAGGTAGTCTTACCTCGGTACAAGCTTGGTTAAGCTTGTGTTAGGGTTTTTGTGCTGGTGAGCCCTTGAAAACCAGCTGGGTTCGTTGTGATCCCGGGAAAACAACAAGTTTGAGTTGTGAGCTTGTAAAACAACTCGCTGTAATCAAGGAAGATTATAGTGTGGACCCAAGTGAATCTTGGGAGTGGACGTAGGTGTTGGATACACCGAACCACTAAAATCTTTGTGTTTGCCGTGTTTATTGTCTCTATCTCTATCTCTGTTTTATTCACTGTTTTATTTGCATTGCATTTGTCTTCATTCATCTAAGCTAAATAATTTAAAAGGCTAATTTTTAAAGAACCCAATTCACCCCCCCCCCCCCTCTTGGGTTGTCATCTGGGCAACACTATGCCTAGCTATCTCTTGTCTAATACTGCTATTCCTCTGGCCTGTTTGCGGAAGATTGAGAGATACTTTCGGGAGGGCCACGGTGTTCATCTTGTGGCTTGGGACACTATCTGCTTGCCAACGGCCGAGGGTGGGCTTGGAATCCATCGCTGTTTGTTAGAAGAGAGGCATTGATTGTTAGGCATGCCTCTCGATTCTTGCTCGATCCACATTATTTGTGGAGTTCCTTCATGCATGCCAAGTATGGTAGTTGGATACCGTCCACTCCTTCTCAGTCTAACCGAGGGCATTCCTTTTTTTGGAAAGAGGTCTGTCGTTATGCTCCGACAATCCTGCACAGTACCTCATGGATGATTGGTGACGGAACATTGGTGGATGCCACTCAGGACACGTGGATTGCTGACTTTCCCCTGTCTCGCTAGCCTACTTTTGTGTACTCTGACATTCCTGATGGTATGCGAGTCAGTGATTTATTTCCTGGATCGTTCTGGTTGGTCATCCTCTTGGTTGTCCAGTTCTTTCGGGAACGAGCTCTCCCGGCGTATTCTATCTATTCCTCTCCTTCCATGTGCTATTACTGATACCATGGTGTGGAGGAGATCTTGCTTGTCCCATGCTCCCATGAGGGACCTCTTGTCTATTTACATACATACCCTCAGGAATCGGTGGATTTGGATTAGGTTTGGCATCTGCTTGTTCACCCTAGAATGAGACTTTTTATCTGGAAGCTGGCTCGGGATATTCTTCCTACCTGCTCCCTTCTATCCGGAAGAGGGATGAGTATTCTGCCTACGTGCCCAGTGTGTGGTATTGAGATGGAAACGACAGATCATGCTATATTCTACTGTGCTAGGGAAAGTCAGATTTGGCAGATTTTTGGTGCCCTGGGTGTATGATTCTGGTTCCTACTGAAGCTCTTTTTTGAGACTGTTGAAGCAAGGTAGGGGAAGGGGTATCCACCAGCGGGGTCCATTATGGGCTTACATAGCTTATCAGATCTGGTTATTCGGAATCAGATTATGTTCTCAAACGTAAGGCTTTCCCCTGGTAGGATTTTTAGGGCGGCTGTCTCCCTTTATACTGAGTATATTTCCATCACGGGTTCTTGATTCTGCGAACCCTGGCCACTGGGTCTCCCCTGCTGCTGCGGTAGCGAATCGGCGTACGGTTTATATTTCCTGGGAGCCCTCCCCTCTAGGGTTTGTCAAAATAAACTTTGATGGGAGTGTCCATGGCAGATGTACTGGATCAGCTTTTGTTATTCGTGATGCGGATTGTATGATATTGGCGGCTGAGGGGTTTGGTTTACTTGATGTCACGTGCCTCTGGCCGAACTGTATGTGGCATGGGCGGGTATCTCCTATACTGTTCGGATCCTGGGTGCCCACAGTTTTATCATTGAAGGCGATTCCATCACTGTCATTCGCTATATCCGGCAGGAGCCCAGCTCCCACATGCCGACTATCCCCTTATTGTGCGACATCGGCTCTATGGTTTTGGAAGCTCTTAATATTCAGATTCATCATGTCTACTACCGTGAAGCCAATGCAGTAGCTGACTGTATTGCTGCCAGAGTAGCCTCTTATTCTGGTATCTGGAGTTTGAAACAGAACGACCCTTGCCCTTCGATCCTTTCTTGGTTATTGTATTATGATATCAGGTATGACCCATCCTAGAGTGATGTAGTCACCCGTCTGTACCAAAAAAAAAAAAAAACATAAGCTTACTTTTTGGGGGCTTTTCTATTAGTCGTTATCTTCCGGTTAGTAGTCAGTGGTGGATAAATCTTCCTCCTTTTCTCTTAAATTATTAAATCCTATTGTTATTATTAAGAATCTAATTCCCATTTGCTGGTATATATCATTTTTTCTTGGTGACAACAAAAATATGTTGCACAGAGACTTAACGAGAACAAGGATTTATGACAACATCATGGGCATAGTTGACCTCTTAGACATGCAGTGCGTGCATATACCTAATTTTTCTTTAAAAAAAAAATTTGTCAGCTCTGCTTGACCTCCAATGTCTCAATTTCATCAAATTTGAGTAAAGCAAAAGTGGCACTAGTAATTAGACAAAGTACTCAGACATAAATCTCAAATAAATCTCAAACCCATACAATGTTCCAAAACATTAGAAGGTCAGCATCAATATATAGCATCTAACATGAAACCCACATAATCGAGTAATAATCGGCTCAAATGAGAAAGGAGACAAGAAATAAAAACTTCTTAAAGAAGATGGTGCAGGCATGAGGTTCTATAAAAAATCAAGCAACTAATGAAGCATTACCTCAATCTCTTGGAGGTTGCTGTTCTTGCTCCCTATATTCGTCTGGATTCCACCATGAATGCGGACGCAGCTCGCGCTGGAGACTAAAAATCAGGAACCAAGTACAATACGGCCCATCTATATTCCTTTGTCATGTGCGAGGTGAGCTCCAAGTCAACTAGAGTGACGCCAGGAACGAGGGAACTGGCATGATCAGGATTTAGAGTGATATATACCTATATATATATGGTAATGAAAAAGATTATGTAAGTGGAGCAAAGGATGCATTTAAATGCATCAAGATGACTTGCTAGAACCTCTGGTGCTACAGTGTTTTTGCTCTGGTGCTACCGTTTTTTTTTTTTTTTTGCTCTTCTGGGGTGCTTTAAGATTCTTGCAATGAACATTGCTTCTGCTGATCTCCGGCGATCTCCATTCTTCTCTGTCCCTGATCCTCTCCGGTTGATGGCGGGTGCTGTCCCCCCTCCTCCAATGGCTGCGGATGGTGGCAAGGAGGGTCGCCGTGGCTGGAACAGTGCTGCGGAGCCCGGGTTCTTCTGGGTTTTCCTTTCACCGTCGCCGGAAGTGGTGGCGTGTCTGGAGGGTCATTTTCCGATATTATCCAAATTCCAGCAGCGGTCTTGGAGGAAGCAAGCTTTGGCTGGGAGAAAATGGCCGTTTTTGCTAGAACTTTCAGTTGCTGGATTCCTCCTGAAGCCATCATTCGGGAGTTCCGTCGTGCGGGTGTCCCAGGCAACATTGTCCCTGTTAGCCTGGCTCACCATTGCCATATGTTTCGGTTTGATGATCCTCTGGCTCAGGCGATGGTGATGGATAGACCGTGGGTGGCCAACAGCCAACTGATCGCCATCGAGGGTTGGCGGCCGGAGTTCATTCCGGCGGTGGACGTTGTTGCTTCGGCTCTGCTCTGGGTTCGTTTGCCAAATCTCCCCTGGAATTTTGGAATGACGAGATTTTGAGGGAGATTCTGGCGCGGCGAGCCTTTTTCTGTTCTCTGATTCACCTACCCAGCAAAGAAGCAGGGGAGGGTATGCTCGGGCGTGCGTCCGAGTTGACCTCCGGTGCTCGCTCCGGCCTGGTGTCAGAGTAAGGGGGAAGGGATCTCCCTTCTGGCAGCAGTTTCAATTCAAACACTTGGAGGGGTTATGTCGAAGTGTGGATTGCTCCACCTCTCCGGCCCCTGCTCTTCGTCGATTCCTCCCTCTGATCCGGAGGATGAACATCATACTGCTCTCTACGGGCCTTGGATGATGGCAACTCGGCAGAGGAGATCGTCTCCTGATCACCCAGCAGAGAGGAAGAAGACGATCCCTCGTTCAGCTCCCGTCTCGGTTGTTGATGCCTTGTCTCCGACCTCAGCCTCCTGTTCGGATGGCTGGCAGGTGCCTGGGAGGGTGGCTCGCCGGAGTTTGTGCAAGACCGGGAAGGATTCGGCCTCTACTTCAGTGGACTCTGCTCGGGTGAAGGCTGGGTGTTTGAGGCTTCTGTGAAGCCTGCCATGCCGATTACTGGGAGGTTGAAATCTCAGCGTGCCGATATCAGTGGCCAACCGAGAGATGTATTTTCAGACCCTAAGCCTGCTTTGGTTCCAAATTCTGCTTCTAAGAATCCTTTTGCCTTACTTGGTACGGATCTAGTGGTGGATGGACTTGGGGCTTCTCGGGATGCCAACCGGGTCCCTCAAAGCGGGCCAGGCCGGTGGAGTCCCAATCCCAGTGGATCGTATCCAAATCTGTTAAACACAAAGGCAAGGGTGCAGTGTCCACTTCTTCGTCTTTTAAGGACAAAGTCACCTTCTCAGATACCCCTACTCATAATTTGGGCACTACAGCCTTGGCTAGCTCGTCTGATCCGACTTCTCTTAGCCAGGGTTCTGTCCCAGAGGAGATGTTGCCTCATTCAACATCATTAGAGGGACGCTGTCACGAGTCCATTGTTTCCAGCCTTAAGTTGGCAATTCAGGGAAAGTGCAACGACACCATGTTCGCTGCGGTGTCCCCTCGAGTGAATCAAGTTGTGGCTGTGATTGGTGCTTCCGTGGAGGACAACCAATTGATGGATTGTACTTCTCAGAAGGTAGAGGGTGCTTCCCTATCTCCATGGCACCTTCCTGATAGTTCAATGTTGGCGGATCAGGTGGGGGCCCCACCTCCCCAGCTAATTAAATGAAGATTTTAATTTGGAATGTAAGAGGAGCTCGAAAACCTTGTTTTCGCTCCTCCTTTAAGAGGTTGTTGTAGCTTCATAATTTTGACATATGTATTCTTTTGAAAACTCAGCTATCGGGTGTTAGTCTGGCCCGGTTTAGGAGCCAGATAGTGAGATCATGGACTTCTTATGCTGTGGAGTCAGTGGGTCTTTCTGGTGGGATTGTTGCCATTTGGAGTAATACTTCTATTAAGGTGGATGCTTTTCATCAGTGCAATCAGTAGATTGCTCTTATTATTTCAAAGGAGATGTCTGACCCCTGGCTTCTCTCGGGTATCTATGCTAGCATGGATTTCAGGGAGAGGCGGATCCTTTGGTCCGAGGTTCTCTCTCTTCTTGCCCAGGAATTTTCTTCTATTATCGCTGGGGATTTTAATTGCGTTACTAATGCCAATGAAAAGAAAGGAGGTCGGCAAGTCTGTGACTCAGCGAATGTTTCTGAGTTCAGATCCTTTATTTCTTTAGCAGGGTTACTGGATCTGGGATTTTCAGGTCTCAAATTCACCTGGTGCAATAATCGCCAGGGACTGCTCGTGTATGGGAGAGATTGGATAGAGCTATGGCCAATGCCCAATGGCTTCATAAGCATCCTTCTGTTACTGTTACTCACCTTCCCAGGATTGCTTTGATCATTGCCCCATATTGATTTCCACAGAGGTCGATTTTTAGCAGCAAAGACAGTTTAGATTTGAGCAGTTTTGGACTTCCTACCATTCTGCTCGATCTATTATATCCCAGGTTTGGCAGCTGCCTATGCGTAGCAACGCCTCTTATCGTCTTGCTAGGAGGTTGGAGTTAGCGAGACACAGGCTTTCTAGATGGAGCAGAGTGGAGGTTGGGGACCTTCAGAGGAGGATAGAGCGGGTTGAAGCAGATATTGTTTTCCTCCAGTCTATTGAGGATTAGAATGATGGCCTCTCTGATGCTGATCTCTCTTCTCCCCATGCTATGCTCTCTATTTATCACTCCCTCCTTCAGCAGCAGGAGACTTACTGGAGACAGAGATCCAGGTCCAGTGGATTCGTGAGGGGGACCGTAATACTAGGTTCTTTCATCAGTCCACTCTAAAGCATCGTGTTGCCAACCGGATTCGGTGGTTAGTTGATGAGGACAGACACTCCCAGGAGGATAATGAAATCATTCGTGAGCAGTTATTACATTTCTTCCAGTCCAGATGGATGGAACTCTCTGGTGTTAGGGCTCCTATTTCTCCGGTTCCTCCCTCTAAGAAGGTCTTGTCTCATGAGAATGACCTTCTGATCAGACCGATTACTGCAGATGAGATTCCGTTGGCTTTATGGGAGCTTGGTCCTGATAAGGCACCTGGGCACGATGGGTTTCCGCCCTTCTTTTTCCGCCATTACTGGGATATTGTTGGTCAGGAGGTTGTTCTTGCCATTCAGCTTGCTTTCCATTTCAAATCCATTCCTGCTGATTGGAATCGGACTTTTATCACTCTTGTGGCCAAGCGCCCTGATGCTTCCAAGCCTCATCATTTCTGACCCATCAGCCTATGCACTACATTGTATAAGGTCTGTGCACGCCTCCTAGCTTCTCGCCTGTGTGATGTTATCCCATGCCTCATCTCTGCTGAGCAGAGGGCTTTTATCAGAGGTTGGAGCATTTCGGATAATGTCCTTATCGCTCAGGAGTTTATGCATGATCTTCAGCGAGCTCCGCCAGGTAGTGTATGCTGGCTGTTAAGCTTGACATGGAGCGAGCCTATGATAGACTGAGTTGGGTTTTATTGCACCGAAATCTTCAGGAGTTTGGTTTTAATGGACTATTCATTGACTGGATTATGTCTTGCATTCGGAAGCCATCCTTCTCTCTCATCATTAATGGCATTCAGACCGATTTCTTTCATTCGGCTGTGGTCCTTTGCCAGGGCTGCCCATTATCCCCCTTTATGTTCATTCTAGCTGCAGATGACCTATCTCATGCTCTTTACCAGGCTCAGGTTGAGCATTGCATTGCCCCCTTCATGGCCGGCACTCAGGGCCCCTCCATTTCTCATTTGCTCTTTGTGGATGACTGTATTCTGTTAGGTCAGGCTACGCTCCATAACGCGACTGCTTATGCTTCCATTCTTCAGAGCTATTGTCAGGCTTCTGGACAGAAGGTCAACCTTGATAAGTCTTTGATCTGTTTCAGTTCGAAGACTACCAGGTCTGTTAGGGAGGCTATTCACCATGCCCTTGGCATTTTTTCTACGGCTGATCGGTTATCATATCTGGGGATCCCTATTATAGGACGTTGTCCTCGTATTAGTGATTATACTGCCATTGAGCAACATGTCCGTGATCGGATTGGTGGTTGGCAGGCTACTGGATTATCCATGATGGCGAGAATCACCCTTATTCGATTGGTCCTTATGTCCCTTCCTCTGCATCTACTATCTAATGCAGCTGTTCCAATTACTTGTTTGCGGAGGATTGAGCGATATTTTAGGGATTTCCTATGGGCTTCTTCATAGGAGGGTCATGGTATTCATCTCTAGGCTTGGGATGTGGTTTGCAGGCTACTTCATGAAGGTGGCCTTGGTATTCAGTCACTTATAGTCAGGAGGGAGGCTCTACTTGCTAGGCATGTGTCGCAGTTTCTTCTTGATCCGCACTGTCTTTGGAGCTCCTTTATGCGTGCTAAATATGGCGACTGAAGCTCTTCTACGGTCTTTCAGCCTACCTGCGGGTACTCTTTTTTCTGGAAGGAGGTCTGTCGCTATGCTCCGACTATTATGAACAATATTTCATGGATGATTGGAGATGGCTCCTCTATTACTGTGTTACATGATATATGGATTTCTGATCTTCCCCTGCTTCGATGGCCTACCTTTATTAGTACATATGTTCCGATCAGTATGAGGGTCAAGGATTTGATCATTCAAGACCCCCTCTCCTGGCACATCCCCTTTGTTACTTGCTTATTTAAGGAGGAGCTTTCTTAGCGTATCCTTTCCATTCTGTTCATTTCAGGGCTCACAGCTGATTCGAGATTATGGCAGAATTCTTGTCTTTCTAGGGCTCCCATTAGGGACCTTATGAAGGAGTTCGGTTCACAGCCGCAGGGTATGAGGGAGGCTGCATGGATCTGGAAGCTCCCCACTCACCCCAGGGTTCAGCTTTTCATATGGAAGCTTCTTTGGGACTCTCTCCCTACTTGTTCTCTGCTTTCGGGAAGGGGGCTGGCCATTCAGACGACTTGCCCTCTGTGTGAGCAGGACGATGAGACTATCGACCATGCCATCTTCACTTGCCCTTGTGCGAATTGGGTTGGTCGACGGTGGGTTATCACTACAGAGTGGATGTTATGGGCTCTGCGCGGTCTCCTTTTCTTCTTGATCTCCGGAGGGCCACCCAACATCAGAGTGCCTTATGGACTGCTATTGCCTATCAGATCTGGTTATCTAGGAATCAGCTTAATTCACTGATGATGCTATCTCCTCTCACAGGATAGTGCGGAGGGCTAGAGTCTTCTCTAGGGAATTTGCACTCCATCGTAATGTAGTTGATTTTGATACCTCTGGCCACTGGGGTTCCCCTGCTACTTCGGTAGCGAACCGGCATACGATTTTTATATTTTGGGAGCCCCCTCCAGGATTTGTTAAAATTAATTTTGATGGAAGTGTCCGGGGAAGGTCTGCTGGTTCCGCCTTCATCATTCGGAGGTTTGATGGAGCTCTGCTGGCGGCCGACGACTTTGGCATTCTAGACTCCTCTGTCCCTTTGGCTGAGCTGTATGTAACCTGGGCTGGTATATCCTATGCTGTTTGGGTCCTTCATGCTCACAGCATTGTCATCGAGGGAGATTCTTTAACGGTCATCAGATGGCTCCAGATGGGGAGATGTAATCTAGTTCCCTTTAATCCCCTTCTTCTCGACATTTGGTCTATTCTTCGGGAGGTTCACAGAGTCCACATTAGGCATATCTACCGCGAAGCTAATTTCACGGTGGACTGGGTAGCGGCCTTTGTGGCCCATCATGCGGGCTCTTGGAGATGGAACCAGGGTGACTTTTGTCCCCTTTTCTGAAGCAAAGTTTATATTCTGATATTTTGGGTTGACTCGCACTAGGCTAGCGTGCTAGTGCAATTCACCCGTCTGCACCAAAAAAAAGGATGCATTTTTCTAAGATTATGAATTATTTAATATGAAAAGATGCATCGTGAGCAAAGAGCTCTTAGCCTTGCCCATCTAAAATTTTATATTTTCATCAAGATGTTCTTAATTTTTATTTATTGTTAATACTTCATTTCTCTCTTCCTTATTTTTACCTTTCAAACCAGCAACTTATTTAAATGCTTATTTTTTCTTAACGTTCTCTCTCCACATTTTTTTGATATGAAAAAAAGTCTTTGTACACCATCCTTAATGTAGGATGGCTTGCATCAGACGTGATAATTTGCCTGCGCATGGGCCCGCACCAAAGGGCCCATCCATGGGTCTCGCATCACTGACACATGGATCCATGTATGAACGAATCACTGCGTTTAGTGTAGGTCATCATGCATCGGAGCAGTGTACAAAAACTTTTGCTTTTTTGATCCTTCCAACCCACAGCCCATCTAATATTTTATATTTTATCAAGATTTTCTTAATTCTTATTCTCTAGTAATACTCCCTCTCTCTCTCCTCTCTCTTATCTTTACTCTTCTAGCCCACAACTTATCTAAAATTTTATATCTTCATCATGGTAAGCCATACAAGTGATAAAATATCAGATTTTCTTATTCTCTTTTTCCATTATTGCACCCTCTGATACTTGGTTTTGACTCTTCTAATACATAACTTATCCACCAAGGAGTTCAAAAAACAAAATAGAGATGGCTCTTCATATATCTATCTACATATCCTAGAATTTGATAAGGTGGCTCTTATCTTTTATTGCATATAACAAAAGGAACAATTGATATGCACATTGATGATACCTGATCACCGTAGGCTGATGTCCGTGAGCGTCTATAGGTGCACTTGGGGTTTGCGGAGGAACCTTCACTCCAAGACGAGGCCTACAATAAGTCCCGGGGATCGGATATTCCAACGGGAACCTTCCGACGCTTAAGTTAGTGACCAAAATTACAGTCGTGAGCTTGAGGAAGCTCGAGAGAGAGCTTTCTTTTTCTTGATCAAAATACTCTCTGAGTGTTTGAGTGTTCATACCTGGTCCGGGGGTCCCTCTTACCCATTTTATGGATATTTTTTGAGTCTGTGAGGCTTGCTTGGAAAGCTTGGAGTCTGTTCCATCTGATCTGGGTGATTGGTATTTCATGATGGATGATGACTTTTGGGGCTCATCTGATCTGGGTGATTGGCATCTCATGATGGGTGATGACTTTTTGGGCTCATCAAATCTGAGTAATTAGAGCCTCATGATGGATGATGACTTTTCGGCTTAATGTCATAGCCAGTGGAGTTTGTCCCATCAAACATGCAAGCCATAGGCGGTTGGTGGGCTCAGCCTTATTAGTTACGTGGGCCGCAAGTAATTAGTGGGCCTAGTTTTGTTAGGTATTTGGGTCGTAGGCAATTGGTGGGCCCAGTCCAGAAAGGAGGCCGCCTTGGAAGCCGGGGCCAAGTCCAAAGACAAGGCTGCTTAGGAGGTCGAGGCCGAGCCCGGAGAGGAGGCCACCTTGGAAGCCGAGGTCAAGGCCGAGCCCAAAGACGAGGCCGCCTTGGAGGTCAGAGCCGAGTTCGAAGATGAGGCTGCCTTGGAAGCTGGGGCCGAGTTCGGAGACGAGGCTACTTGGGAAGTCGAGGCCGGTCCGAAGATGAGGCCGCCTTGGAAGCCGGGGCCGAGTCCAGAGAAAAGGACGCCTAGGAAGCCATGGCCGAGTTCGGAGATGAGGTTGCCTTGGAGGTTGGGGCCAAGTCCGAAGATGAGGTTGCCTTGAAAGCCAGGGCCGAGTCCGGAGACGAGGCCGCATAGGAGATCGGGGTGGAGTCCAGAGAGGAGGCCGCCTTGAAAGCCAAGGCTGAGTCCAAAGACGAGGCCACCTAGGAAGCTAGGGCCGAGTCCGGAGAGAAGGCCACCTTGGAAGTGGGGCAGAGTTCAGAGATGAGGCCACCTTGGAGAACGGGGCCGACATTCTTTCGACTTCTACCGTCAGTTAATTCTGGCTGTTAACTTACATGTTACTTTACCAGCCACATCAGATGCCCCCTTGCTTTTGAGCTTTGTGGTCACGTGTTCTACACCTGCTAAGCAAGAGGAGCGTAAAATTTCTCATCAACTTCGAGCTTTGTGCATCATTAATTATCGGAAGTGGGCATGCGCCCTCTAGAAGGTTGGGTCTCTTCGAAGTCCCTTCCTCATTTAAGGATAGGTATAAAAGGTAACGTTGCTTATGGGAAGATTGAGAAAATGCTTCTCAAGTAACGAACAAGGCAGAGCCCCATTATTGGATCACCATCGCTAATGTCCCATCATTTGCCATGGATCATGCCCTCCTGGATGTCACTGAGGCATCGTATCTTGGGCGGTGAAGGATCTTTTGATAGCTGGACGTCATATCAACTTGCGGGCATCCGTGTGGTATTGCATCGGGTGGAATGTTTCAAAAAATGTATAAAGATCATCCCGCTTGTCCCTTCGAGCCTTTCATGCTTTTGGTACCTTTTTTGTGCTTCTTCATCCCCCGAGTCTCGAGCTTTCTATTCCTTCTCTCTAACTCCAGGTCAATCATCTTTTCTTTCTGTTTCTTCATTTTTCTCTCTCCATGGACCCTCGCACCAATAGGAAAGGTAAGAATCCCATGGTTGAGCCTTCTAAGGAGGAGGTTCTTCAGGCACGGCGTCGGGCACCCTGTGGTATCTCCATCTGTGAGCGCCCGACAACCGTGACCCAGGCACTCGTTGGGGTCTCTCCACCACCACCATCAATTCGTCCGACATATCCTCCGACTGCCACTTCTATCTCAGCAGGTCCGGAGGGGATCACCTCCACCATGACTATCAGGGATATAGAGGACCTTAGGGCTAGGTATAGGATTCCTGATAGTATTCACCTGTTTGCCCCTGAATCCAATGAAGGGTAACCTTTAGTCGATTTGGTAGGATTGCCCTATACGAGAAATTTTTTAAAAGTGGGCTCCACCTTCCTTTTTATCCCTTCATTCTTAATCTTCTAGATAGGTATGATCTTGTTTTAGCACAGTTGACTTTGAACTCTATTTGGATCATATGTGCCTTTATTGTGCTCTGTCATTTCCATGGCATTTTTGCCCGAGTTTCTTTGTTTTGGACTTTGTATAAACTTCGTCACCCTAACAAGGCTGGATGGTGGAGCTTCGCCTCCAAACCTAAAAGAACTCTTAAGCTTGATCTGCCCTCTAAAATTAAGGGATGAAAATTTTGCTTTTTCTATGCCCATATAGATGGAGTGAGGATGGGTTGGGGGTGTCCTGATATTAGTCCTAATAAGAACTCGATCATAGAGAAGAGAGATTGAGAAATTTTTGACTCATTGATGTCCTCTTACATTGCCCCCTGCCGGGAGTTGCTATCAAAAGGTAATCTCCGCGAGGCCAGTGTAGCATTGGCGTTGCCAGTACCGGTGCCCGGTGAGCGCAGTATTGCTTAATCAGCCATTTCATTTTCATTCTTCATTCTTCATTCATTTTTTTTTTTTTGACCTTTGATCTCTTGTACAGCAATGAGGTTTTTGTTTGAGCATTTGAGGGCAGGCGTCCGAAGGAGGAAGGAAGCCGCCGGTGATGAGGCAAGGCTGGCTCCCAAGAGGCCTCACTAAGAGGTTCAAAATGAACCAGCCCAAGCTCCTGCAATTCCCTTCGAGGCTGCATCCACGAGTGAGCCAAGGAGGGAGAGTCCCCCTATCGAAGCGCCAGCAAGAGGGGGCTTTCCTGTTGAAGCCGAGGCGGGTCAAGGGACGAGCACTCAGCTACTGCTGAGCTGAGGGAGGAGGCCACTCCAAAGGCTGGGGCGAGGTGCCAATGATGGTGAAGATTGAAGATGAGGCACTGTCGGTAGCCCAGCCGGTGCTTGAAGAAGGAAGGACTGCCCCCACCACTGCCATGCAGGCCTGACCATCAAAGCTGTTGGCGGTGCATAGCGGTTGTGTTGGCCCGATGGCAACCCAAGAGGGAGGGTGAGTTGGGTTTTTAAAAATTGTAACACTTAAAAATAATTTCACAAAGTGATAGTGCACAAGGATATATGCTATGAGTGTAGTGCTAAGAATGCAAAGCAGTGTATAAAGATAGAGTAGAGAGAAAGAGAGATAAGCACGGCAAACACAAGAAGTTTATAGTGGTTCGATGTTAGCTAGACCTACATCCACTCCCAAGGAACTCTTGGGCCCACACTATAATCACTCTGATTATAGTAGAGTTGTTTTACAAGCTCACAACTCAAACTTGTTGTTTTATAATGGGATCACAATGAACCCAGCTGGTTTTCACAGGTTCACTAGCACAAAACCTACCACAAGCTTTCTAGCTTAAACAAAGCTAATCTGCCTTCCTTGATTTAATTCTCTGATTGAATCAATCAACAAGAATAATAGAGAAATAGTTACGACAGAAATAAAGCTCCTCAAATGAGCAAATAAGATAATATAATCAAGATAGAAATAGAAGAGCCTGATTTAGAAGATTTTTGAAGTTGGGCTTTCTTCTTTTTCTTTTTTTCCTCTGAGATGATCTTTCTCAAGATAGGATTAAAGCTTTGGAAGAATCCTTGATGTAGAGGCTTTTGAAGAACTAGGGCTCTTTACTTCTCCTTTTGATTTGATGGAAATCTTTCAAGATGAACTTTCGAATACTTTGAATTTCTCTAAACTCAGTTTCAAACAAAGAGAATTTCAAATTTTAACTCTATCCTTTTTTATTTCTCAATTTTGTTTTGTTCTTCAAAATGGTCGAATGACTCTCTTTTATAATCTCCTTTAAAATCACTTTTAGATAAAAACTAGCCGTTAAAAATACTTGAAGATGTGTTTAGCATGGAAGAGGAAAGAACCGTTAAAATCTATTGAAGAAAAGTCAACCGTTGGAGTCATCTCTGACACTTCTGAAATCTGCCTCTGACAGGTTACAGTCAGCTCTAACAAGACCTGAAGTCAACTCTAACTTGGGATATGCAAAATAGGAATATCTGCCCATCGCAGAGTCAGCTCTAGCTTTTTGAGGGGTCGACACTTCTCGTACGGGAGTCGGCTCTAGTGAATACGGGAGCTGGCTCTAATGAAGCCCCAAAAAATCACTCTTAGTATAACCATTAGAGTCGACTCTAATTCTCTATAGGAGGGGCTCTAATTTGATGCAGAAATGAGACTCTCTATCTTTTGGTTAGAGTTGGCTCTAATCTCTGCAGGAGTCAGCTTTAATATATGCCAAAAGTGCCAAACTATTCTGATACGCTTCGGAGTTAGCTCTAATACTTCTAGAGTCGGCTCTAATTACTGAAACTTGACACTTGACACTAGACATGGATTCAAACTCAATTTTCTTTGGATTTTGAATAATTAAACATTTTAAATTCCTGAAATGCTTAATCAAAATTATTAGTAACATAAGAAATATACTCATGTGGTTTTTGTTATCCATAAAAATCAATAATTGAGTCAATAGGTTGGTTGGTGGAGCGTATGCTGGATCGCCTCCCATAATTCCAGGAGGACCTCCTTCGTCGACCAATCACCGATGCCCTCGACATTCTCTACACCATCGTGCTTTAGGTGAACCTTTGTGTCTCATCTTCTTTCGTATTTGACTTGAATCAAATCTTTATTAATTGATCTTTTGTAGATGGCAAATGGTATCTATATTCTCAGGGATACCTGCCTCAGAGCCGCCAACGATTATGGACTCGCCCAGAAGGAAGCAGCTGCCAATCAAGGCCAGGTCAATGACATAGCCAAGCAATTGACTGAAGCTAGGCTCAAGAACAAATTGCTCGGGATGAGAGTCGTGACTGGAAGGCATGGGCTGAGGAGGCCGAAGGAAAGGCCAGGGTCGCCGAGGCCAAGTTGGGAGAGGCCATGGCTAGGCTGAGGCCAACTGAGGAGAAATTGGATGATGTCCTCTTTAAGCTGGGCGACACCGAGGAGAGGGTCAAAAAGGTAGAGGTGGAGGCCTAGGTTGCTGAGGAGAAAGTGATTGTCGCCAAAGCGGATGCCCGGGCTGCCTGGTAGAACATGACCGCCACCGAGGCTCAAGCTTGGGAAGCCATGAAGCACTACAAGGGATCCATTGATTTTGTTACAGAGATGAGTGAGGCGGCCATCGATGCGTACCTCAAAGGCTTCGAAAACTACAAGGACAAGATCTCTTTGATCTTCAAGATTAGTGGGCTCGAAAAGATTTAGCCCGAAGATCTTGAAGAAGAAGAAGAGCCGAAGAGGAATGGCGCCGAGGATGGACCGGGGTCCACCGAGCCATAGACTCTTGTATTATTTCATTTGCTTTGATATTTTTATTTTAATGTAATCCGACTCAAGTCGGCCTTTTTGTATGATAGTTTACATATCAATGAAAGAGAAGAAACATTTTGATTAAGTATGATGTACTTAGCTTTTTGTAGTATTCTTGCTTCCTTGCAGTCGCGTCTTGGCTTTGGCCTTTAGGCTTGATAGGTGCGCCCTCAATCTCCTTGATTTGCCTTGAAAGTTAGCAGCCTAGCTGGAGACTTACGTAAACTTTTTAGGGATACTCGAGCCTACTTTCGTCCCTTAGGTGTTGCCAGAGTGATCTTGGATGCTGATGCCAGTTGCAAACCATCGAGGACCTTTTGAAAACTATCTCAGGGGTTTCTCGGCCGGCTCGGGAGTTGACTCGAGAGTCGTTAGAACCATAGGTCTTGAATCGCCTCGAGGGTTTCTTGATCGACCAAGAGGTGATCTAATGATCGCAAGACCATCGAGAGTCTTTTGAAACTGCCTCGAAGGTTTCTCAACCGGCCCGAGAGTTGACTCGGGATTCATCAAAACCATAGGTCTTGAACCACCTCGAAGATTTTTTGGCTGATCTAGGGGTGACTTGATGATCGTAGAACCATCGAGAGCCTTTTGAAACTACCTCAGAGGTTTCTCGGCTGGCGCATGAGTTGACTCAAGAGTCGTTGAAACCATAGGTCTTGAACTACCTTGGAGGTTTCTCGGCCGGCCCGAGGGTGACCTGATGATCGCAGGACCATCGAGAGCCTTTTGGAACCGCCTCACGAGTTTCTCAACCGGCCCGAGAGTTAACATGAGAATCGCCAGAACTATAGGTCTTGAACCATCTTGGGGGTTTCTCCGTTAGCCTGGGACTGACCTGGTGATCACAGGATCATCGAGAGCCTTTTGGTACTACCTTGGAGGTTTCTCAACCGGCCCAGGAGTTGACTCGAGAGTCACCAAAATCATAGGTCTTGAACCACCTCGTGGGTTTCTTGGCCTGCCCGGGGGTGATCTGATGATCGCAAGACTATCAAGAGGCTTTTGGAACTGCCTCGTGAGTTTCTCGGTCGGCTCGGGAGTTGACTCGAGAGTCGTTGGAATCATACATCTTGAACCACCTTAGGGGTTTCTCGGCTGGCTCGAGGGTGACCTGATGATCGTAGAACCATTGAGAACCTTTTGGAACTACCTCGGGGGTTTCTTGGACGGCCTGAGAGTTGACTCGAGAGTCACCAGAATCATAGGTCTTGAACCGCCTTAGGGGTTTCTCGGCTGGCCCGGGGGTGACCTGATGATCATAGGATCGTCGAGAGCTTTTTGGAACTGTCTCGAAGGTTTCTCGGTCGGCTCAGGAGTTAACTCGAGAGTCGCTGGAACCATAGGTCTTGAACCGCCTCAGGGGTTTCTTGGCTGGCCCAGGAGTGGACTCAAGAGTCACCAAAATTGTGAGGCCCTCCTCAAAGATCCCACATCGGGTAGAGGAGAAAAGGGTGAGTGATTTATATGTAGTAAAGCAAGAAGGACAAGTTACCAATTGGATTCCTTTTGGACTGTGATGGTCCAAGTTGGTGTGGACCTTATCCGTCTTGCTTTCTTATAACGAAATGGGCTCGTGGGTGTAGCGGGCCCAGGGGTCGGGCCATTACAAAAACCATAAGTCTTGAACTGCCTCGGGGGTTTCTAAACTGATCTGGAGGTGACCTGATAATCGCAGGACTATTAAGAGCCTTTTAGAACCATCCCGGGGGTTTCTTGGCCAGCCTGGGAGTTAACTTGAGAGTCGTTGAAACCATAGGTCTTGAACTGCCTCGAAGGTTTCTTGACCGGCCCATGGGTGACCTGATGATCGTAGGACCATCGAGAGCCTTTTGGTACTACCTCAAGGATTTCTCAGCCATCTTGGAAGTTAATGCGAGAGTCGCTAGAACCATAGGTCTTGAACTGCCTCGGCAGTTTCTCGGTTGGCTCGGGGGTGACCTGATGATCACATGACCATCGAGAGCCTTTTGTTGGCCCAGATAGCAACCCAAGAGGAGGGGGTGAATTGGGTTCTTTAAAAATTTAACACTTTAAAACTATGTACTTTGATATGAAAGTGCTTGAGTGCAATATATAGATAGATGCTAAGCACAAATAAATGAGATAGAGAGAGAGACAAAGCACGACAAACACAAAGATTTTAGTGGTTCGGTGTATCCAATACCTACTTCCACTCCCAAGCAGCACTTGGGTCCACACTATAATCCACTTGATTATAGTTGAGTTATTTTGCAAGCTCACAACTCAAACTTGTTTATTTTCCCAGGGTCACAATGAACCCAGCTGGTTTTTTCGGGCTTACCAGCACGAAACCCAACGTAAGCTATACTTAGCTTACCTTGAGGTTAACAACCTCAACTAATTCAATCCCCTGATTGAATTAGACAAACAGCAAATTAATTAAGAGTTTATAACAATAACAGCTCCTTAATTGAGCAAATAAACAATGTAAGTAATTGGGAATAGAAAAGCCTAATTTCTGAAGCAATGTAGGGCTTGAGCTTTTCTTCTTTTCTTCCCTTCTCCTTCTCTTTTGAATTGAATGAGATTAGAGCACTTGAAGAGATTTTGGTGAAGAAACGGTTGAAGGTTTAGGGCTTTTCTCCTTCTTCTTCAAAACTTGGGAAATCCTTTGAAATAGCTCTTTTGGCTCTTTTGATTCCTCTTCTAGCTCTCAATAGTGAATAGGCTTTGGCTCAGAAAATTTCTTAAAGAAAGATTTTTGATTTCTCCCCTTTTTCTTTTCGTTTTCTCTATTTTTTTATTTTTTTCAAACGATTCAATCCTATTTTATAGGCATTTCAATCCATGAGTAGGTGAAAAATAACCATTGAAGTTGTCCTTGGATATACCTTACCAGAAGAAAATATATCCGTTAAAGATTAGGTAAGAAAAATATATCCGTTGAAAACTTGAAAAAACCGTTTCTGACGTGGAGGTGTCAACTCCAGGTCTTCAAGTGTCGGCTCCAAATCGGGATCCTAAAAATAGTAATAAATGGTCTGTCAAGGTGTCGGCTCTAAGATTTTGAAGTGTCAGCTCGGTGAGATCTAGAGTCGGCTCCAACTTTCTGAAGGTGTCGGCTCTACTAGTGTCCAAAAACATCACTTTGTAACTGGTTTGGAGTCGGCTCCACACTCTAGGTGTCGACTCCAACTTTCCATGTGTCGGCTCCAAAAATTTAGGTGTCGGCTCCGAAGCGTGCCAAAAATCAACACTGTTCTGATACTCTCTGGAGTCGGCTCCGAGGATTTAGGGTGTCGGCTCCAAGTTCTGAACTTATATATTCTATTTAAATTCAACTTGAAACTGATTTTCTAAGTAGCATATAGATGAATAACCAATCTTAATTCCTGAAACACTTATCAAATTTATTAGAAACATAAGAAATATACTCATGGCTTTTGTTAATCATCAAAATCAATAATTGGGTCAACAATCTCCCCTTTTTGATGATGACAAAAACATTGAGTATATGCATGATTAATTAGTGAAAGTTTCAAAACAAGAAGAGTTCTCATAGTTAAGCTCCCCCTGAATGAGGTAGCTCCCCCTATGATACTCAAATTAACATCTTTTCATTTTATCATTAAAATTCATACAATTAAGCTACAATTAAGCTCATTCAATGCTTGATACCAATTGATTAAATTCATTCAATGTATATATATATAATTATCTTTCTCCCTTTTATGCATATACAACTTCTCCCCCTTTTTTGTAATCAACAAAAGGTTAAGAAGATGTAAATAGATTAAGATCAATGCATTAAACATTAAGTGAATCAACATTCAATTCAAGTCACTCAATATCAAGGTTCAAAGATAGTAAATATTCATTAAAGTATCAAAAATTACATGATAATTGAACTACAACAAAATGTTACTTCAATCAAAACATATTCAACTAAACATCAACTTCTAATTACATCAAACATCAAAACTAAGTATCAACTTCTAATTACATCAAACATCAAAACTAAGATTCTAAAGACCAAATCTAAGAAGCCTTTGCAATTCTTCTAAAATCTTTCCCATTCCTTCCTTTTGAACATTCATGAAGTCTTTTAGTCTGTCATCAATGAAAGCAGATGCAGTAACAATTTTGTCTTGAAGCTTCGCATTGCATTTTGAATAAATATCTGAGTCTCCTCCTATATCTTTGATCTTTCAAAAATAAGCTTTAAGTATGACTTTAAAGCCTCTGAAGAAGTTTCAAAAGATGAACCAAATCTTGTAACCTTATCTTCTATAGAGTAGAGGATCTCCTTTATATTCAAAAATTTAGCTTCAATCTCAGCTTTTATATTATCTTCATGACTAACCAAAAGATTTTTAAGCTGCTCTAACTGAATATCATAAAAACCAGAAGAATTGTAAGAGGGTGTAGAATCAGGTACAACTGTAGGTGCAGGAGCTGGGGTCGCCGGGGGTGCCTCCGAGGGTACTGAATAACTCGGTGCAGGTGAGTGATGCCTATCTGAGGGTCCTACCTCGAAAGGTCCATGGACCACAGAGTTAACTCCAGTAGTTCTCAACTCATCCTATCCTTTCCTTAACCAAATACCATTTACTTTCTTAAAACCCATCCGGTGCAAAGTAGCAGAATTGTAATAGTCAGTGTGCCGAAGAGAGTATCCAATAATCATTCCTGGTAAATTAAGAGGCTGCCTCGTGATCACACTGTCCATAACTACAATATCTCACTCGAGACATACTCAAAACGTCCAGTTTTAGGAAATAAGATCCGGCTACAAATATTGTGAAGCAATCTAAGCTCTAGGGGTAGCTGATTGGCACTCACTTCCTCAAAATCAGTCATCTTCCTGCCAAGTAATCTCAAAATGCTACACCTCTCTCATTGTGTGCACTTGCTATCAAACCAATAGAAGGGATTTCCAATAAATTCTCTAAAATTTTGGCTGTCAAATGAATTCGGGTGCCTCTGGCTGAGCTAACAAGCCCACCATCTCTCTAAACAAATTGTTATAAAATTCCTTTACTAGACTTGGGTAGGTTGGAATATCTAATGAGCAAATACGTTCCCAACCATTTCCTTTAACAGTCTTCCTAATGAAAAACCCTCTGAATCAAAAAAGTCAAAATCCACTTTCCTACAGTTGTAATGATCTTTCCTGCTAATAAATCAACTTGAGGGGATGAGGGAGAGGGATTCACACTTTGGGTTGAGGAAGAGGAGGTTGAAGATGAACTGGGCGACGATTGGCGAGCCGGACGCCTTGCAGTCATTCTCCCGGTTGTAATGGGTGCTCCAAAGGATGATCCACGACGCTTTGGTGCCATTGGAAGCAAGGGGATGATAGATTTAAGGATTCGAAGGTTTGAGTGAAGTGGGGAAGGATTTGGAGATGATTTGAGGATTTTAGAAAACGAAATGTGTCGACTCTGCCCTAAAATAGTCAAATTGGGTCCCCAGGTGTCGACTCCCGCAAAGTGGGTGTCGACTCCAACTCGCTAAACAGTCAGCGCTCGAAATGGAGTCGGCTCCGCAAAGCCAGGTGTCGGCTCCCAGAAACACAGACAGAGCAACACAAACAGGTGTCGACTCCACCAACTGTGGTGTCGACTCCAAGAAAGTTTCAGTGAAAAATTGAAGGTTTCAAATCCGAAACTTGTCAAAAAGGTTATCAAAATTTGAATAGCAAGGGATTCAATGTTTCTAGATAAGTTTTCCTTAGAATCATGAGAAAATTTTAAGAAAATTGATTGAAATCTAGATAATTGATTCCTTGGTTTAGATATTCAAAGGATCACAAATTCCTAATTCACCTCTAAGATAACAAAATCTCTCTTCACTAAGGGTTTTGTAAATATGTCAGCTAATTGTTTTCAGTACAAACATAATCAAGACAAATTTCATTATTAGCTACATGTTCTCTTATAAAGTGATATCTAATTTCAATATGTTTGTTCTTGAATGTTGAATTGGATTTTTAGTTAGATTGATTGCACTGTATTATCACATCTAATAGGAGTTTTATCAAGTGTTATGCCATAATCTTCAAGTTGTCTCTTAATCCAAAGGATTTGAGCACAGCAACTTCCAGCTGCAACATATTCTGCTTCAGCAGTAGATAATGCAACCGAATTTTGCTTTTTGCTAAACCATGAGATTAAGTTACTTCCTAAAAATTGACATGCACCACTTGTGCTTTTTCTATCTAATTTACATCCAGCATAGTCAGAATCAGAATATGCAATAAATTTAATGTTGAGTCTCTAGAATACCATAAACCTACATTTTTAGTTCCACTTAATATCTTAGTATTCTTTTTACAGCAATTAAATGAGATTCTTTAGGTTCAGATTGAAATCTAGCACATAAGCAAACAGCAAACATATATCTGGTCTACTTGCAGTTAAGTAAAGTAGAGATCCGATTATACCTCTATAATACTTTTGATCAACTTTCTTACCATCTTCATCTTTGTCCAATTTGCATGAAGGACTCATGGTGTTCCGAGGGTTTGATTGATTCCATTCCAAACTTTTTGAGAATTTCTTTGTGTACTTTGTTTGGTTGATGAAAATTCCCTCTTTGCTTGTTTGATTTGAAGTCCTAGGAAGAAGTTGAGTTCTCCCATCATGCTCATTTCAAATTCACCCTGCATTAACTTAGCAAATTCTTGACATAAAGATTGTTAGTAGCACCGAATACAATATCATCAACATATATTTGTACTACTAATAAATCTTTATCTTTTCTTTTCAAAAATAAGGTTTTATCAACATTTCCTCTTAGAAAAATCATTTTCAATTAGAAATTTACTTAATCTATCATACCAAGCTCTAGGTGCTTGTTTCAAACCATATAAGTGCTTTGTGTAATTTAAAAACATGATTTGAAAATTCATGATCTTCAAAACCTGGTGGTTGTTCAACAAAACTTCTTCATTTATAAATCCATTTAAAAATGCACTTTTAACATCCATTTGAAATAAATTGATATTCATATGACATGCAAATGCAAGTAATAGCTAATTGCTTCTAATCTAGCTACAGGTGCAAAGGTTTCATCAAAATCAATTCCTTCTTCTTGATTATATCCTTTTGCAACTAATCTAGCTTTGTTTCTAATTACTATGCCATTTTCATCTAATTTATTTCTAAATACCCATTTTGATCCTATAACAGAATGATCTTTAGGTCTATCAACTAAGGTCCATACATTATTTAGTAAATTGATTTAATTCTTCTTGCATAGCTAACATCCAATTATTATCTTTTTCAGCTTCTTCAATAGTTTTAGGTTCAATTTGAGATACAAATGCAAGATGATTATTGATATTTCTCATAGATGATCTAGTTCTTACTCCTTGAGATGGATCACCTATAATCAATTCCTTTGGATGACCATAGGCATATCTCCAATCTCTAGGAAGATCTACATCATTATGATTAGTATCAATAACATCAACTCTAGGTGAATCATTATCTTTAGCTTCTTGTTCATGATCTGAAGATACATCTATATTTAATTTTTCAATATCTCTCTAGAATGTTTGTATCTTCCTCATCATCAATCTTTTCAGAACTTGATGCTAAAGATTCATCAAAAACTACATGAATAGATTCTTCTACAATTAAGTTTTTCTTGTTAAATACTCTATAGGCTTTACTAGTTGTTGAATATCCTAAGAATATGCCTTCATCAGATTTTGCATCAAATTTTCCAAGATTATCTTTACCATTATTATGAATGAAACATTTACAACCAAATGCATGAAAATAACTAATTGGTTTTCTATCATGCCATAGTTCATAAGTTTTCTTAAGGATTGGCCTAATTAAAGCTCTATTAAGGATGTAACATGCCGTGTTTATAGCTTCCGCCCAAAAGTACTTTGGGAGTTGCTTTCACATAGCATGGTACGGGCCATGTCTTCTAAGTTCTATTTTTCTTTCTACACTCCATTTTGTTGTGGTGTTCTAGGTGCAGAAAAATTATGATGAATGCCATTTTCATGCAAAATTTTAAATAAATGATTTTCAAATTCAGTTCCATGATCACTTCTTAGAGACACTATGGTGTTGTTTTTCTCATTTGTGACTTTCTTGAAGAATTTCAGAATATGGAAAAGTCTCATCTTATGAGCTAAAAATAATACCCAAGTGAATCTAGAATAATCATCTACTATCACAAGACCATATTTCTTTCCTCCTAGACTTGTGGTTCTAGTAGGTCCAAAAAGGTCCATGTGAAGTAGCTCTAAGTGGCCTAGAAGTGGAAACAATATTTTTAGATTTGAAAGAATTTCTAGTTTGTTTTCCAAATTGACATGCATCACAAATTTTGTTATTTTCAAAATCTAGTTTTGGAAGTCCTTTAACTAAATCCATTCTAATTAATTTTGAAATTAGGTGTGTGCTTGCATGACCTAATCTACGATGCCATAACCATCCAATCTCATTCATATTAGCATTATTAGCAACTAAGCAATGATTACTAGTAGACAATTGTCTAAATCAATCAAGTATACATTGCCATTTCTATTTCCAACAAATACAATGCTATTATCAATGGGATTAGAAATAGTGCAAATAGAAGCTTCAAATGATACTTTAAAACCTTTATCACACAATTGGCTAATGCTAATTAAATTATGCTTTAAACCATCAACATATAAAACATTTTCAATAAATGTGGAGGGAGTTATTTGAATTTTACCAAGGCCCATAATTTGCCTTTGCCATTGTCTCCAAATGTAACAACTCCTCCTCTTTTATCTTCAAGGGTGATGAATTGATCCTTGTCACCCGTCATGTGCCTTGAGCAGCCGCTATCAAGATACCACTTTCTTTGATCTTTTGGCCGCAAGACACTCCTGCAAGATGATCAAATCTTATGTTTAGGTACCCAAGCTTTCTTGGGTCCTTCATGGTTAGTAGCAATAAAATTGTTCCTTTCGGAACCCATATTTTCTTTCCTTTAACATTTAAATTCTTATTAATTTTTCATAATTGATTTATGTCCTTTCTTGTTACAATAACATGAAACATTATTTTATCTTGTTTCTTTATAAAAATTTTTTTTTGTTTCTTATTAGGCCTATAACCTAATCCAGCTTTATCAAATACAGCTCTTTGATTACTTAATACAAATTAAGTTTTTCAGAACTTAAGTAAATTTATCAACTAATTTTATTTTTCAACTTCTTTCTTTAGCTAATTTTCATTGAAATTGATTCTTTTTCTTTTATCAAATTTTTATTTTCAGATTTCAGTTCTTAACTTTTAGTTAGTTTATTTTTCTTTGAAAGATTTAAATTTCATTTTTAAAGATTTGTTTTCTTTTTCAAAACTTTAAAATCACTAATTAATTCATTAAAGCATCAAACAATTCATCAAAGCAAATCATGAGTTTCGGAACTTACCTCATCGTCATTTGCCATAAAGCAAATGTTTGCAACTTCCTTTTGTTCCTTCTCGAAGAGGATTCTTCACTATCACTCCATGTTGCAACATATGCCTTCTTCTTCTTATACTTTTTCAATTGAGGACATTCATATCTAAATGCCCCGGTTTCTTACATTCATAGCAAGTCAAGGGTCTTTCTCTTTTTCTTTCTCCTTCTCTTTTTCCTTTTCTCCTTCCATCTTAATTCCAATTTCTTTTGTGGAAGGGTCTCCTTCTTTCATGAATTTTTAAACTTTCTAGCAAGAAGAGCTGTCTCATCATCATCATCTTCATCCTCACTGCTGCTTTCCTCAATTTTGCAGCCTTAAGAGCAATAGTTCTCTTTTTCTTGATCTTCCTCTATATGCTGCTTCATTGTCAATTCATGGGTCATAATGATCCAAGTAAGCTCCTCCAAAGGTAAGGTTGAGGTCCTTGGCTTCTTGGATTGCTGTCACCTTGCTTCCCATGATCTTGGAAGTGACCTAAGAATTTTGAACAAGTTCAGAGTTAGTATAGGTCTTGCCAAGACTTTTAAACCATTTACAATATCAGTAAATCTAGTGTACATGCATGTGATAGTTTCAGTTTGTTCCATGCTAAACAATTCATATTTGAACAAGAATATTAATTTTAGATTCTTTAACTTGATTTGTACCCTCATGGGTAACCTCTAATCTATCCCAAATTTCTTTTGCGGAATTACATGTAGAGATTCGATTAAATTCATTTGCATCTAAGGAACAATATAAAACATTCATGGCTTTAGCATTAAGCTGAGCCATTTTCCTATCATTATCATTCCAATCCCTTTCGGGCTTAGGAACAATAGAACCATCAACTATGTGTGGGTGTGCTAGGTCCATTAATTATGACACTCCATAATTCATAATCAGAAGCTTGAATGAATATCCTCATTCTTGCTTTCCAATATGAATAGTTGGAACCATTAAACAAAGGAGGTCTATTAGTAGAATGACCTTCAAAAAATGATCCAACTTGAGCTGCCATTTGGATCTTTGCTCTTGATCGTGTGATCAAAAAATGAGCACAAGCTCTGATACCAATTGTTGGCCCAGATGGCAACCCAAGAGGGGGGGTGAATTGGGTTCTTTAAAAATTTAACCTTTTAAAACTATTGCTTTGATATGAAAGTGAGTGCAATATATAATAATAAGCACAATAAATAGAGATAGAGAGAGAGAAAAGCACGGCAAACACAAAGATTTTATAGTGGTTCGGTGTATCCAACACCTACGTCCACTCCCAAGACACTTGGGTCCACACTATAATCCCTTGATTACAGTCGAGTTGTTTTACAAGCTCACAACTCAAACTTGTTGTTTTCCGGGATCACAACGAACCCAGCTGGTTTTTCGGGCTCACCAGCACAAAACCCTAACAAGCTAACTTAGCTTACCCGAGGTTAACAACCTCCACTAATTCAATCCCCTGATTGAACTAGACAAACACAAATAATTAAGAGTTTACAACAATAACAGCTCCTTAATTGAGCAAATAAACAATGTAAGTAATTGAATAGAAAAGCCTGATTTCTGAAGCAATGTAGGGCTTGAGCTTTTCTTCTTTTCTTCTCTTCTCCTTCTCTTTGAATTGAATGAGATTAGAGCACTTGAAGAGATTTTGGTGAAGAAACAGTTGAAGGTTTAGGGCTTTTCTCCTTCTTCTTCAAAACTATTTTGGCTCTTTTGGATTCCTCTTCTAGCTCTCAATAGGGAATAGGCTTTGGCTCAAAAATTTCTTGAAGAAGGATTTTTGATTCTCCCCTTTTTCTTTTCGTTTTCTCTATTTTTTTTTTTTTTTCAAACAATTCAATCCTATTTTATAGGTGTTTTAATCCATGAGTAGGTGAAAAATAGCCGTTGGAGTTATCCTTGGATGTACCTTACCAGAAGAAAATATATCCGTTAGAGATTAGGTAAGAAAAATATCTGTTGAAAACTTAAAAAAACTGTTTCTGACGTGGAGGTGTCGACTCCAGGTCTTCAGGTGTCGGCTCCAAATCGGGATCTAAAAATAGTAATAAACGTCCGTCAAGGTGTTGGCTTCAAGATTTTGAAGTGTCGGCTTGGCAAGATCTAGAGTCGGCTCCAACTTTCTGAAGGTGTCGGCTCCACTAGTGTCTAAAAAATACTCTCTGTAACTGGTTGGAGTCGGCTCCACACTCTGTAGGTGTCGACTCCAACTTTTCATGTGTCGGCTCTAGAAATTTAGGTGTCGGCTCCAAGCATGCCGAAAATCAACATTGTTCTGATACTCTCTGGAGTCGGCTCCGAGGTTTAGGGTGTCGGCTCCAAGTTCTGAACTTATATATATTCTATTTAAATTCAACTTGAAACTAATTTTTAAGTAGCATATAGATGAATAACCAATCTTAATTCCTGAAACACTTATCAAATTTATTAGAAACATAAGAAATATACTCATGGTTTTTTTAATCATCAAAATCAATAATTGGGTTAACACTTTTGAAACCACCTCTTGAGTTTCTCGGCCGGCCCGGAGATTCATTGAACCATAGGTCTAATGCCAGCTCGGAGGTGACCTGATGATCGTAGGACCGTTGAAAGCCTTTTGGAACTGCTTTGGGATTTCTTGGCCAGCCCGGGAGTTGACTCGAGAGTCGCCGAAACCATAGGCATTGAACCGTCTCGGGGGTTTTTCGATCGGCCCGGGGATGACCTGATATCATAGGACCATTGAGAGCCTTTTGGAACTGCCTTAGGTGTTTCTTGGTTGGCCTGGGGTGACTTGATGATCGTAGGACTATCAAGAGCCTTTTGAAACCACCTCGAAGGTTTCTCGGCCGACCCGAGAGTTGAATCAAGAGTCGTCGGAACCATAGGTCTTGAACCATTTCAGGGGTTTCTCGGCCAACCCGGGAGTTGACTTGAGAGTCATCGAAATCATAGGTCTTGAACTGCCTTGGCGGTTTCTCGGCTGACCCAAGGCTGACCTGATGATTGTAGGACGTCGAGAACCTTTTGGAACCACCTCAGGGGTTTCTTGGTTGGCTCAAAGTTGACTCAAGAATCATCGGAACCATAGGTCTTGAACAGTCTAGGGGTTTCTTGGCTAGCCCGGGGGTGACCTGATGATTGCAAGACCATCGAAGCCTTTTGGTACTATCTGGGGTTTCTCATCTGGCCCTGGAGTTGACTCGAGAGTCGCAGGAACCATAGGTCTTGAATTGCCTCGAGGATTTTTTGGTCGGACCAGGGATGACCGGATGATCGCAGGACCATCAAGAGCCTTTTGAAACTGCCTTGAGGGTTTCTTGGCTGGTCTGGGCATTGACTCGAGAGTCGCCAAAATCATAGTCTTGAACCGCCTCGAGGGTTTCTCAGCCTGCCCGGGGGTGATGATGCAGAACCATCGAGAGCCTTTTGGAACCACCTTGGGGTTTCTCGACCAGCCTGAGAGTTGACTCGAGAGTCATTGGAACCATAGGTCTTGAACCACCTAAGGGGTTTCTCTACCGTCTGAGGGAGACTGATGATTGCAAGACTATCGGAAGCCTTTTAAAACTGCCTTAGGGGTTTCTCGGCTGGCCGGGAGTTGACTCGAGAGCCACCGAAACCATAGGTCTTGAACCGTTTCAGGGGTTTCTTGGCTGCCTGGGGGTGACCAAATGATCGCAGGACTGTCGAGAGCCTTTTGGAACTGCCTCGGAGGTTTTCGATCGGCTCAAAAGTTGACTCAAGAGTCATTGGAGCCATAGGTCTTGAACCGCCTTTGGGGTTTTCTTGATCGGCCCAGGGTGACCTGATAATCGTAGGACCATCAGGAGCCTTTTGGAACTGCTTCGGGGTTTCTCGGTCGGCCCAGAAGTTGACTCAAGAGTCATTAGAACCATAGGTATTGAACCATCTCGAAGGTTTCTTGGCCGGCCCAGGAGTGACTTGATGATCAGGACTATTGAGAGCCTTTTGGAATCACCTTAGGGGTTTCTCGGACTGGAGGTGACTGATGATTGCAAGACCATCGAGAGCCTTTTGGAATTGCCTCGGGGGTTTCTCGGCCGATGTGGGAGTTGACTCGAGAGTTGTCGGAACCATAGGTCTTGAACTCTCAGGGGTTTCTCGGCCGGCCTAGGGGGACCTAATGATCGTAGGACCATCAAGAGCCTTTTGGAACTACCTCGGGTTTCTTGGCTAGCCCAGGAGTTGACTCAAGAGTCACCAAAATCATAGGTCTTGAATCATCTTGGGGGTTTCTCAGCCGGCCCGAGGGTGACCTGATGATCGCAGGACCATCGGAGCCTTTTGGAACTGCCTCAGGGGTTTCTTGGCTGGCCCGAAAGTTACTCAAGAGTTGTCGAAACCATTGGTCTTGAACCGCCTCATGAGTTTCTCGATCGATCCAAGGGTGACCTGATGATCGCAGGACCGTCGGAGCATTTTGGTACTGCCTCGGGGGTTTCTCGGATGACCTAGAGTTGACTAGAGAGTCGTCGAAACCATAGGTCTGAACGCCTGAGGGTTTCTCAGCTGGCCCGGGGGTGACCTGATGATCAGGACTGTCGAGAGCCTTTTGGAACGCCCCTTGAGTTTCTCGGCAACCCAGAAGTTAACTCGAGAGTTGCTGAAACCATAGGTCTTGAACTGCCTCAGGGTTTCTTGGCAGGCCTGAGAGTGACCTGATGATTGCAGGACTATCGAGAGCCTTTTGATACTACCTTGAGGGTTTCTCGGTCGGCCTGGAGTTGACTCGAGAATCATCAGAACCATAGGTCTTGAACTGTCTAGGGGTTTCTCGATGGCCCGAGGGTGACCTGATGATCGCAGGACCATCGAGAGCCTTTGGGAACCGCCTCAGGGGTTTTTCGGCCAGCCTAAGAGTTGACTTGAGAGTCATCAGAACCATAGGTCTTGAACTATCTCGGGGGTTTCTCGGCCAGCCTGGGGGTGACCTGATGATTGCAAGACCATCAAGAGCCTTTTGGAATTGCCTCGGGGGTTTTTGGTCAGCCAGGAGTTGACTCGAGAGTCACCAAACCATAGGTGTTGAACTACTTTGGGGGTTTCTTGGCCGGCCCAGGGATGATCTATGATCGTAGGGCCATCAAGATTCTTTTGAACTGCCTCGAGGGTTTCTCGACTGACTCGAGAGTTGACTCAGAGTCGTCGAAATCATAGGTCTTGAACTGCTTCGGATGTTTTTTGGCCGGCATATGGGTGACCTAATGATCGCAGGACCATCGAGAGCCTTTTGGAACTACCTCGGAGGTTTCTCGGCCAACCCAGGTGTTGACTCGGGAGTTACCAGAACCATAGGTCTTGAACTGCCTCCAGGGTTTCTCGGTCGACCTGGGGGTGACCTGATGATCGCAGGACCGTCGAGAGTCTTTTGGAATTGCCTTGTGGGTTTCTTAGCCTGCTCAGGAGTTGACTCGAGAGTCGTCAGAACCATAGTTCTTGAATCATCTTGGGGCTTTCTCGGTCGGCCCGGGGGTGACCTGATGATCGCAGGACCGTCGAAAGCCTTTTAGAACTATCTCGAGGTTTCTCAGTCGGTCCGGGAGTTTACTCGAGAGTCGCCAGAACCGTAGGTCTTGAACCACCTTGAGGGTTTCTCGGTTGGCCTAAAGGTGACCTGATGATCGCAGGACCATCGAGAGCCTTTTGGAACTGCCTCGATGGTTTCTTGGCCGGCCCGGGAGTTGACTCAAGAGTCACCGGAACCATAGGTCTTGAACCACCTCGGAGGTTTTTGGCCAGCCAAGGGGTGACTTAATGATCGCAAGATTGTTGAGAGCCTTTTGGAACTGCCTTAGGGGTTTCTCGGCCAGTCGGGAGTTGACTCGAGAGTTACCGAACCATAGGTCTTGAACCGCCTTGGGGGTTTCTTGACCGGCCCGGGGGTGACCTGATGATCGCAGGTCCGTCAAGAGCTTTTTGGAACCACCTCAAGGGTTTCTTCGGTCGGCCTGGGGTTTGCTGAACTTCCAAGTTAGATGAGAAGATAATATTTGAAGCTTCTCTTATTTGATCAATTGAATACATACATCACTGATAATATCGGCAAGATTATCTGCATTTTAAGTACAGGGAATTGATCACCCATCGAGTCCTTCAATCTGGTAGGCTCCTTGGCGAAGTACTTTAATGACCCGGTAGGACCCTTCTCAATTTGGAGATAGCTTCCCCCCCCCCCCCCCCCTCCGTTAGTTTGGATATTTCGACCCTTCTGAGGATTAAGTCTCTGGGGTGAAATGTCTTGGATGGACTCGGGCATTGTAATATTTTATCGCTCGCTGGCAGAATACAACCATTCTAAGCCGCGCTCGATCATGCGCTTTGTCGATGAAATCAAGGTTAGCTCTCAGTTGAGTAGGATTGTCTTCTTCATTATATGACTCCACTCGGGGACTTGGAAGGCTGATGTCCACAGGGATGACAGCTTCGAATCCAAAGATGAGACTGAAAGAAGGTTCTCCTGTGGCAATCCTTGGGGTTGTATGATATGCCCATAGCACACTCTAGAGTTTCTCCACCCATCTACCCTTGAACTCATCCAACCAGGTCCTGAGTCCTTGAAGGATCGTCTGATTCATGACTTATGCTTCGTTGTTGGTCTATGGATGCCCAACAGAAGTGAATCGGTGGCAGATATTCAGCTCGGCGTAGAATGTCTTAAATGTAGCATTGTCGAATTGCCGGCCGTTATCGGTGATGATGGTATGGGGTAGCCCAAAGCGGTAGATAATGAACTTTCAGAAGGACTTCATCTTGCTCTCGATGATTTTGGCTAATGCCTCGACCTTGATCCATTTGGTGAAGTAGTCGATGGCGATGAGCAGGAACCTTCGTTGACCCAAAGCTGGGGAAATGGTCCAAGGATGTCCATTCCCCATTGGGCGAAGGGCCATGCAGCCAAGAGTGGATTCAGTTGAGAGGTTGGCTATCGCTGGACATTAGCATGTCATTGGCAGCTGTTGCACTTCTAGACTAGCTCAGCAATATCCTCTTGCATGGTGAGCCAATAATATTCCTGATAAAGAGCTTTATATGCCAGTGATCTACCCCCAAGTGGTTCCCGCATACCTTCATGTATCTTTTTGAGGATATAATTGGCGTCTTCCGGACCAACACACTTGAGGAGGATATGAGAGAAAGACCTCTTATATAGTTGCTAGAGGTGGGCACTGGGCCGTGCCTGGCATGGCATGGCCTAGGCCCACCGTGCCTCTAAAATTACCATGCATGGCATGGCCCAGTAACAAACGGATCGTGCCAAGCACGGCATGGTAAAAAAAAAATTCAAGCCCGGCATGGCCCGCGGCCCATTTTGGACCACGGCCCATGCTGGGCTTGAGCCGTGCCAGGCCTAGCATGGCCCAGCAGTGCCTAGGCCATGCCTAGGCACGGCCTGAGTGCCTAGGCACTGAGTGCCTGCATGGCGGTGCTGTGCCAGGCACTGCTAGGGCCATGCCAGGCCCAGCTCCTAACGGCTATATAGCTGTTTAGGGAGGGGTTTAGACTATTTTACCCCTTCCAACAGCAATATAATGGCTATATCAAAGGGTATTTTTGAAAAAAAAAAATTGTGACTTCTATAAATAACCCATTTCTCCCTTATTCTTACCACACCAAACCAACTCTTCTTTATTACTACTATTTTTCTCTTCTAGCAAGTGCTCTAGTAGATTAGCAATTTAATTTTTAGTTTGCAAGTATTCTTGCAAGTGGCAAGTGCTCAAGCAAGTAGTCAAGTGCTACAAGGTCACTTTTTGTTGAGAGGCAAGAGCGCAAGAGGAAGCTCACAAATCTCGGCTCCACGCCTCCACCTCTGATCCTTTTCTCAATTCCTTTTTGTGGATTAGTTTTTATTTTTTTACATTTATTAATTAAAAATTTTAGATATGACATCTTTTAACGAAAGTAATTTTAACATGCACCCTTTTTTCTGAGGGTAAGGAAACTAATCCCCAACCCCAATTCCAACTCCAAGTTCCCTCTAGAGCCAGTGTCAATGAATGTCAAACCTCTTCTCGTAAGAGGACTAGTAATGTTTGGAATGATTTCGATAAAATTATGATTGATAGAGTCTATAAAGCAAAATAAAAAAATGTGCAAAACTTTACAGTTGTTCTAGTACTAAGGGAACATGACAATTAAAAAGATATCAAGAGACTCATAGGATGCATGATTTCCGTCAGCAGTGTATCCTTAATATACAAGAGGAATCACTTGTAGGTAATTTTGCATATAACCACAAAAATTAGAGGAAATTACTGGTAAGATGGATAGTTCGAGATGAATTATCTTTTAGTTTATCTGAATCTTATAATTTTGAAAGATATATTCAATTAAGCCTACAACCTGCTTATAGAAGAACTAGTAGCCGTACCATTAGAAGAGTGGCTATGACAAACTTTTTAGCAATGAAACAAAGTTTAACTGAAAGCCTCTCAAATTTAAATGCTAGAATTTCTTTAACTTTTGATATTTGGTCTGTAGGTAGTAATTATTTTATTGTTATTACTGCTCATTATATTGATAATGATTGGCAACTAACTAAACGAATTATTACTTTTTGTGCTTTTGATTTTCCGCATTCGGGACAACAAATTTCAAATATTATTTATCAAACCGCATGCTTATATAATATTAATAATAAAATAATATTAATTACTTTTGATAATGCATCTAATAATAATTCTGTTGTTGCATTATTAAACGACTCTTTGCATCCTATTTTAGATGGACAATTATTTATATTAGATGTGCATGCCATATATTAAATCTTTCTGCTCAATCTGGCATGAACATAATTCAAGAGTTATTTCAAAAATTAGAAATATAATTTTTTTTATTCATGCTTCAAGGTCAAGACTTCAAGAATTTAAATAATTATGTGTAGATCATGGTAAACATTTTAAAAATTTAAACTTGATGTAATAACTCGTTGGAATAGTACCTATACCATGATACATGATGCATATCCATATAAGAACTTATTAAGTGCTTATATTAATGATCGTGGATTAGGATTTGCATTGACTGAAATTGATTGGCATCAAGGTAAAATTTTAGAAGATTTTTTGGTTACTTTTTTTGATGCTATAAATATTCTTTCATGTATTTATTATCCAACTTCTTGTTCATTTTTACAAAAAGCATATGTAATTAGTAAAAAATTTAAAGAATATAGATATCATAAAGTTTTAATGCCTATTATATGTAATATGGAAACTAAATGGAATGAATATTGAATAGGATATGTCCATTGCATAACTTAGCTGCTGTTTTTGATCCTAAAGTTAAATTAAATGGTATAAATTTTTTAATTGATCAATATTGTGAAAATATGAATCAAAATCTTGAACCTGCTAAAGATGAGGTAATACGACTTCTTAATGATATTTATGGTTTATATAATGATAAAATTATGGATCTAGAATACCTGCTCGATCAAAGCTCTGCTTCTTCTTCTAGATCTCATTCGTCATCTATTTTTTCATTCATTAGAAGACACACACATGCTTCATCTTCTTTATCTTCTTCATCTTTAAGTAATGAATTAGAATTTTATTTATGAAATGATCTTCATTCTACATATGATGAAGATCAAATAGAAAGTCTAGATATATTAGCTTGATGGAAGAGTGTTAGAATTAATATCATGTTATGTCTGCCATTCCATTGCACAAGATATTTTAGCTGTGCCGATGTCCATAGTAGCATCGAAATCCACTTTCAATGCAGGTCAACGTATTCTGGACAAAAAGAGTAGGATGATTAGCGAGATAATTGAGATGCTTATCTACTTCAAAGATTGGTTGGATGCTGAGGCGAGGCTTCAAGATAAAGGTGGACATGACTTAACCAGTGAAGATGATGATGACACAAATACTACTGACTGATGAATGAGTCATTTCTATTTTATAATTATATATTTTTATTTTTTTAATTGTTAAAGTGAGTCATCTTTATTTTTTTCTTTCTATTTTTTTCTCCTTTCTTATTGTATTCTGTTCTGGAGGTCAGGCCTAGCCCCCCTCCCTTCCTATACCATTTTGATTTTAAATTAATAAACGGGTAGGGTCTATACCAAACCCCCACCATTAAGGTGGCTTCATATTAAAATTTTTTTATTCCTAACAATTTTTAAATTTATCAAAAAATATTTTTTTTACAAAATTTTTTTATCGAGTGGGCCTTGCCAGGCATGGCCCACTTAGGCCGGCACGGCCCAGCCCCCATGGGCCATGCCTGGCACGCACGCACAGGCCCATGTGGGCCTGGGCCATGCCGTGCGGCCCGTGGGCCGGGGCCCGTCATGGGCCGTGCCGGGCCAACGAACTTGGAGATTCTCCATTTGAGCAACCTAACTTTTGTGCGATTAGTGGGAAGAGTGCCATCAGTGAGATAGCGGACATATGTATCCATCCATGTCGACTGTTGTATGACTGGTAGGACTTCTTCCATGATGTCGAAGCTTGGAGTTTATAGATGCTCAATATAAGTTCTTCTCAAGATATGTCCATCGAAGTGGCCAACCACGATAGAGCATCACTCTAGTGTTTTTGCCCTTGGGAATGTAGCTGATGTCGAAATGGGTTAATGAGGAGGTTTGTGACCTGACTTTATTCAGATATTGAGATATAATAGGGTCTCGAGCTTCATACTCTCCGGTGATTTGTCTGAGATAAGCTAGAAGTCAGTGAAGGATTTGAGGTGCTTTACTCCGAGCTCCCACGCAAGCTTTATTCTAGCCAATAGGGCTTCATATTTAGCTTATTAATCGAAGGGCATACTCTAACACAATGCCTTTCGAGCTCGCAAGAATAAAACCCGCTCCGCTCCCTTAGGAGTTGGAGGCACCATCTACGTGGAGGACCAGGTCTCCGTTGTGCTCTCGGGCTCAGCATCTGAGTGTATCATTGGGGATTCTTCTAGTTGCTCCTCGATGTAGGTGCATTTAACTAGAAAATCCACCAACACCTGGGACTTTAGGGTTGATCTCGATTAGTACAAAAGATCAAATTCTCTCAATTTGATTGCCCACTTAGCCAATCGATCGAGGTATCAGGACGAGCTAGAATAGCTCTGAAAGGTTCATCCGTGAGCACCACGATCGGATGTGCTTGAAAATATGGCCTGAGATGCTGAGTAGAGATAATTAGAGCAAAATAATTTTTTTGATTTTGAAGTACTTGACCACTGCATCATGGAGTACTTTGCTAGTGTAGTAGATATGCTTCTGTGCTCCATCAGAATTGAGGCATACAAGAACGAAGCTAACTACTTTCGAGGAAGCAGCAAGATAAAAAAGAGCTTTTCTCCCTCCTTTGGCTTTGACAACAATGGTGGGATGGATAGGAACTCTTTCAGCTCTTCAAAGGTTTTCTAGCAGTCCTTCGTCCATTCGAAGTCGTTTGCTTAGCGTAAAGTTTGAAGAAAGGCAGACATCTTTTGGCCAATCTTGATAGAAATTGGCTTAGAGTGGCCACTCTCTCAGTGAGTCGCGCACCTCCTTCTTATTGATTGGTTGCCTCATATCAAGAATGGCTTGAATCTTCTGGGTTTGCCTCAATCCCTTGCTGGGTCACTAGAAAACCCGGGAACTTCCTAGCGGGGACCCCAAATGCACACTTGCAAGGGTTGAGTTTCATTTGGTGGCGGTACCAAAGATTATTGAATGTTTCCTCAAAATTGGCAACATGGTTGGTGGTGCGGATGCTCTTAGTCAGCATATCATCCATATACACCTTCATGTTGTGCCCAATTTGGTCTTTGAAGACCTTATTCATCAATCTTCGGTAAGTGGTCCCTGCATTTTTCAAACCAAAGGGTATTACCTTATAGCAGTAGATGCCCTCAGTGATGAAGGATGTATTTCTTCGTCTTTCAGATCCATCTTTATTTGGTTGTACTCGAAGAAGGCATCCATAAAGTTAAGGAGTTTGTGACCAGATGTAGAATGCACCAGTTGGTCAATCCAAGGTAGCAGAAAGTTATCCTTCGGACATGCTTTATGTTGACCCATTTATTGATTTTGATGATTAACAAAAGCCATGAGTATATTCCCTATGATACTAATGAAATTGATAAGTGTTTCAGGAATTTAGAAAGGTTAATATTCAAAATTATATAAAAATGGGCTTGAATCAGTTTTAATGGTATGTGTCAAAGTTTAGAGTTTAGAGCCGACACCCAGAGTCATTAGAGTCGACTCCAGAGCATATCGGAACTGTTTGGCACTTTCAGCATGGTTTAGAGTTGACACCCAGAAAATTAAAGCCGACTCTAACTTGAGATACAGTGAACTATTTTTCTGCTTTAAAATTTAGAGTTGACACCAGCATAATTAGAGTCGACTCTAACCTGAGAACAGAGACTATATTTTCGGAATACTGTTAGAGTCGATCCCAAGGAATTAGAGCCGACTTTAGCTCGCGATGTGTCAACCCCACAGAATTCCAAGCCGACACCACGATGAACTTTTTCTTACTATTTTGGGAAATCCGACTTAGAGCCGACACCTTAAAAAATTGGAGCCGACTTCAACTTGTCAGAGTCGATTTTCAGATTTGTCAGAATCATCTCCAATGGTCATATTTCTTCACCTACTCTTCAACGGCTCTTTGCCTTTGCATGTTGAACTAATCAAGTACTCTCAATAGCTAGTATGCATCAAAAACATAGATTAAAAGAGATTATAAAAAGAGGATTCCGACTGTTCAAAATACACGAGAAGAAAAAGAGAGAAAAAGAAATTTCAAAAGAGAAATCTCTGATTCAAGCCTAACTTTCAAAAGAGATAGAAGAGAAATCCAAAAGCCTTCTAAGATCAAATCCGAAGATTTCCATTGATTTGAAGAAGAAAAGCAAGTGCCCTAGTTCTTCAACCTTCTCTTCACCAAGCTTTCTTCAAGTGCCTAAGTTCAAGCTTTGAAAGATCATTCAAAAGAGAAGAGGAAAAAAAAAAAGAAGAAAAGCTCAACATCAAATAGCTTCAAATCAGCTTTTCTATTCTCATTTTACTCATATTGTTTATATGCTCATTTGAGGAGCTTTTAAATTGTTGTAAAACATTTACTTGAGTTGGTTGTTTTCTGATTCAATCAGGGGATTGAATCAGTTGAGGTAGTTGACCTCGGGCAAGCTAGGATTAGCTTGTGTTAGGTTGTGTGCTGGTGAACCTGTGAAAATCAGCTGGGTTCGTTGTGATCCCGTTGTAAAACAACAAGTTTGGGTTGTGATCTTGCAAAACAACTCTGCTGTAATCAGGGTGATTATAGTGTGTACCCGAGAGTTACTTGGGAGTGGATGTAGGTGTAGCTAACACCGAACCACTATAAACCCTTTGTGTTTGTCGTGCTTATCTCTCTCTCTCTCTTTATATTGTGCTTAGCATTCATAGCATCACTTCACTTGTGCACATTTATCTTATGGAATTGGTTTTAATTGTATTTTTTTAAAGAACCAAATTCATCCCCTCCTCTTGGGTTGCCATCTGGGCTAACAATTGGTATCAGAGCTAGTGCTCATCTCCTTGATCTAACATCAAGAGCTAAAGATCCAAATGGCAGCTCAAGCTTTAGAATATGAGTATGGAGTTATTGAGTGTCATTATCAATGGTCCTAGCACTCCCACAATTAGTAGATGGATCCATTGTTCCTAAGCCTGAAAGGGATTGGAATGAAAATGATAGAAAAATGGCTCAACTAAATGCCAAGGCCATGAATGTTCTATATTCTTTGGATGCAAATGAATTCAATAGAATATCCACTTGCATCTCAGCAAAGAAATATGGGATAGGTTGGAAGTTACTCATGAGGGTACCAACCAAGTTAAAGAATCCAAAATTAACATTTTGGTGCATAAATATGAACTTTTTAGCATGGATCAAAATGAATCAATTACATGCATGTATACTAGATTTACTGATATAGTAATGGATTGAAAAGTCTTGGTAAGACCTATACTAACTCTGAATTGGTGCAAAAAATTCTTAGGTCTCTTCCAAGAACATGGGAAGCCAAAGTGACAGCTATCCAAGAAGCCAAAGATCTGAATATTCTACCTTTGGAGGAGCTACTTGGATCTCTTATGACCCATGAGCTTACAATGAAGCAACATCAAGAAGATGAGGTGAAAAAGAAGAGGATAGTTGCACTCAAAGCTGCAGAAAATGAAAAGAGCAGCAGTGAAGAAGATGATGAGACTGCTCTCCTTGCAAAGAAATTCAGAAAATTTATGTAAAGAAGGAGACCCTTCTACAAGAGAAAAACTGGTATTAAAATGAAGATGAAAAAGAAAGGACAAGGATAAGAAAAAGATCCCTTGATCTATTATGAATGCAAGAAACCAGGACATTTCAGATCCAAATGTCCTCAACTTAAGAAGATACAAAAAGAAGAAGAAGGCGTATGTTGCAACTTGGAGCGACACGAGAATCTTCATCCGAAGATGATCAACAAGAGGTTGCCAACATATGCTTCCTGGCAAATAATGAAAATAAGGTAAATTCTGAAACCCCAATGATGATTTTACTTTTGATGAACTATGATGCTTTTAATGAATTGGTTAGTGATTTCAATATTTTAAGAACCAAAAAAAAACCTTGAAAACTGAAAACTTAGATCTTCTTAAAAAGAAAATGAACTTGTTCTTGAAATTAAAAATTTAAAATCTGAAAAGGAAGATATACTAAAGGAAAAGAATCAATTTCTACTAAAAATATTAATTTAAAGAAAGAAATTAAAAAATATAAAAACATTATTGATAAATTACAAATAGCTCAAAAAAGCTTAATCTACTTTTGAACAATCAAAGGGCTATTTTGACAAAGCTGGTTTAGGATATAGACCACATATGAAATAAAAATTTATCAACAATTTCTTCATAAAGAAACCAATCAAAAATGATATTTCTGTTACCATTGTAGCAAAAAGGACATAAATCTTATGAATGTAATTACAAAATGTCTCATAAGAACACAAATCATAAAGGTAAGAAAATATGGTTCCAAAAGGAACTGTGTTTATTGCTACTAACCATGAAGGACCCAAGAAGGCTGGGTACCTAAACAAAAGATATAATTGCTTTGCAGGAGTGTCTTGCGGCCAAAGGATCAAAAAAAATGGTATCTTGATAGCGGCTGCTCAAGACACATGACGGGTGACAAGAGCAATTCATCACCCTTGAAGCTAAAGAGGAGTTGTAACATTTGGAGATAATGGTAAAGGCCAAATCATGGGCTTTGGTAAAATTCAAATCACTCCATCCACTTTTATTAAAATATCTTATATGTAGATGGATTAAAGCATAACTTGATTAGCATTAGCCAACTTTGTGATAAAGGTTTCAAAGTTTCCTTTGAAGCTTCTATCTGCACTGTATCAAATCCTATTGACAATAGCATTATATTTATTGAAAATAGAAATGGCAATGTATACTTAATTGATTTGGACAATTTGTCTACTAGTAACCATTGCCTAATTGCTGATAATGCTAAGGTAAATAAGATTGGATGGCTATGGCATCGTAGATTAGGTCATGCAAGCACACACCTAATTTTAAAATTGCTTAGAATGGATTTAGTTAAAGGACTTCCAAAATTAGATTTTGAAAACAATAGAATTTGTGATGCATGTCAATTTGAAAAGCAAACTAAGAATTCTTTCAAATCTAAAAATATGTTTCACTTCTAGGCCACTTGAGTTACTACACATGGACCTTTTTGGACCTACTAGAACCACTAGTTTAGGAGGAAAGAAATATGGTCTTATGATAGTAGATGATTACTCTAAATTCACTTGGGTATTATTTTTAGCTCACAAAGATGAGACTTTCTCGATATTTCTGAAATTCTTCAAGAAAGTCACAAATGAGAAAAACACCACCATAGTGTCTCTTAGAAGTGATCATGAACTGAATTAAAAATTATTTATTTAAAAATTTTTGCATTGAAAAATGACATTCATCATAACTTCTCAGCACCTAAACACCTCAACAGAATGGAGTTGTAGAAAGAAAAAATAGAACTCTAGAAGACATGGCCCGTACCACGCTATGTGAAAGCCAACTCTCAAAATATTTTGGGCGAAAGCTATAAACACATCATGTTACATCCTAAATAGAGCCTTAATTAGACCAATCCTTAAGAAAACTCCCTATGAATTATGGCATAATAAGAAACCCAACATTAGTTTTTTTATGCATTTGGTTGTCGATGTTTCATTCATAATAATGGTAAAGACAATCTTGGAAAGTTTGACGCAAAATCAGATGAAGGTATATTCTTAGGATACTTCACTTCTAGCAAAGCTTATAGAGTATTTAATAAGAAGTATTTGATTGTAGAAGAGTCAATTCATGTAGTATTTGATGAATCTTTAGCATCAAGTTCTGAAAACATAGATGATGAGGAAGATACAAATTTACTTGAAAGAGATCTTGAAAAATTAAATGTCGATGTATCTTCAGATCATGAACCTGAAGCTAAGGATGATGACTTACATAAGGATGATGGTATTGATACCACTCGTAATGATGTAGTCTACCTAGAGATTGGAGATATGCTTATGGTCATCCAAAGGACTTAATTATAGGCGATCCATCTCAAGGTGTAAGAACTAGATCATCAATGAGAAATATCAGTAATCATCTTGCATTTGTATCTCATATAGAACCCAAGACAATTAAGGAAGCCGAAAAAGATAGTAATTGGATGTTAGCTATGCAAGAGGAATTAAATCAATTTACTACGAATAAAGTATGGACCCTAGTTGATAGACCCAAAGATTATTCAATTATAGGATCCAAATGGGTATTTAGAAATAAATTAGATGAAAATGGCATTGTTATTAGAAATAAAGCTAGATTAGTTGCAAAAGATATAATCAGGAGCAAGGAATTGATTTTGATGAAACCTTTGCACCTGTTGCTAGATTAGAGGACATTAGGTTGTTACTTGCATTTGCATGTTATATGAACATTAATTTATTTCAAATGGATGTAAAAAGTGCATTCTTAAATGGTTTATAAATGAGAAAGTTTTTGTTGAACAACCACCTGGTTTTGAAGATCATGAATTTCCAAATCATGTTTTTAACCTACACAAAGCACTTTATGTTTAAAACAAGCACCTAGAGCTTGGTATGATAGACTAAGTAAATTTCTAATTGAAAATGATTTCTCTAGAGCAAATGTTGATAAAACCCTGTTTTTGAAAAGAAAAGATAAAGACTTTTTGGTATACAAATCTATGTAGATGATATAGTATTCAGTGCTACTAACAATCTTCTTTGTCAAGATTTTGCAAAGTTAATGCAGGGGGAATTTGAAATGAGCATGATGGGAGAACTTAACTTCTTCCTTGGACTTCAAATCAAACAAGAAGAGAAGGGATTTTCATCAACCAAACAAAGTACACTAAAGAAATTCTCAAGAAGTTTGGTATGGAATCAGTTAAACCTCTTGGCACACCTATGAGTCCTTCATGCAAACTCGATAAAGATGAAGATGGTAAGCAAATAGATCAAAATATTATAGAGGTATGATTGGTTCTTTACTTTATTTAATAGCTAGTAGACCTGATATTATGTTTATTATATACTTATGTGCTAGATATCAGTCTGAACCTAAAGAATCTCACTTAATTGATGTAAAAAGAATTGTCAGATATTTAAGTGGAACTAAAATATAGGATTATGGTACTCTAGGGATTCAACATTAAATTTGATTACATATTCTGATTCAGATTTTGCTGGTTGTAAATTGGATAGAAAAAGTACAAGTGGTGCATGTCAATTCTTAGTTAGTAACTTAATCTCTTGATTTAGCAAAAAGCAAAATTCAGTTGCATTATCAACTGCTAAAGCTGAATATGTTGCAGCTGGAAGTTATTGTGCTCAAATTCTTTGGATTAAGCGACAACTTGAAGATTATGGTATAACACTTGATAAAACTCCAATTAGATGTGATAACACTAGTGCAATAAATTTGATAAAAATCCTATTCAACACTCAAGAACTAAACACATAGAGATAAGGCACCATTTCATTAGAGAACATGTAGCTAATAATGATGTTTGTCTTGATTATGTATGTACTGATGAACAATTAGCTGACATATTTACAAAACCCTTAAGTGAAGAGAGATTTTGTTATCTTAGAGGAGAATTAGGAGTTTGTAATCCATCAGAATGATTTTAATCTCCTAGGAATGACTATCTAGAATTCAATTATTTTCTTGAAGATCCTCTCATGATTCTAAGAAAAATTTATCTAGATATTTGAACCTCTTGATTTACCACATTCTAAGGAAGATTTATCCAGAGTTTGATGATCATTTTGACAAGTTTCAGATTCTTTGAAACTCTCATTTTTTCACTAAAACTGTCTTGGAGCCGACACCACTGATGTTGGAGTCGACTCTAATTTTATATGCTCTGTTTGTGTTTTTAGAGCCAACACCTGCTACTACGGAACTGACTCTATTTTGGGGGCTGACTGTGTTAGCGATTTAGAGCTGACACCTTGCTTTGCGAGAGCCGACTCTAAGTGGTCCCGTTTTGACTTTTCTAGGCAGAGTCGACACCTTTTCATTTCTACTTGACTCCAATCCACTCCAAATCATTCTCCATTTGTCCCAAAACCTAAAATCATTCAAATCCATCATCTCTTGACATTTAATGGCACCCAAACGTCATGCATCCGCCATTGGAGTGATCGTGACCACCGAAAGGAGGACCGCTCGGCGTCCGGCGAGACAACCTTCACCGAGTTCATCTTCCACCTTTTCTTCCTCAACTCCAAGCCTAATTCCCACTCCACTTCACCCTAGATCGATCTTCTAGCCGGGAAGGCCATCACCATGGGAAGGAAGGTCGATTTCAACTTCTTTGATTCAGAAGGGTTCACTTTAGGGCTGAAAATGGATCGGATAAACTCCGATCGTATCTGTATCTATATTCGAATTATATTAAATTCGGATAGTTATTTTACAGTTTAATCGGATTCGGATACGGATTCGGATATCTAATCCAAAGAATAATCGGATACGGATACGGATATGAATTTATATACATATTTAAATACGGATACGGATATCCATTTTATTATATCTGGAGGGATAATATTTTAGTTTTTGGATTTTCAAAGCAAAGCCTTAAGCCCGCCACGCCAGCCCGGGCGCCGGACGGCCCAAGCGAAAGCCATTTTTTAAGTTAAAAAAATAACATCACAACGCCTGGAAGGCATGCATGATTGACACGTCTGTACGGATCGGACAAACTCCTCTGAGCCCGCTCCCTACTTCACTTCGGCACGACGACACTTCCTCAGTTCTTCTTCTTCGCTGCTTTCTTCCAATCTTCTGTTCACCGTTCTTCGTCTCGTCTTCCACTCCACAGTCGACATCTACTTCTAGACTTCCTGGGATCGATCCATGGAGGCACAGCGAAGGAGACGGAGTTCTTTCTTCCAATCTTTCGTTCTTCGTCTTCCACTCCACCGTCCACATCCAGACTTCCTGGGGGCTGGGAGCGATCCGCGGAGGCAGCAGCGAAGGAGAAGGACCAGACGATCGAGGAGGAGCTGTCACGAAGCATCCTTCCCCTAATCTTCGCCGCATCAGCCAACAGGTCACAGGTGAGCTTCCTTGAACCTTGATCCTTCCCACATTCCCAATTCCAGAGAGAGAGAGGAAGGGAGGGAGAGAGGCTCAGAGAGGGAGAGAGTGGCGGATGAATCGAAGCTTTCTTCTTCCTCGATTGTTCCCTGTTTCACCAAAGGAATCGAAGCTTTCTTCTTCCTTGATTGTTCCCCTGTTTCAGGGAGCAACAGCCAACAGGGCTCCCTTCTTCTTCGTCTTCTTCTTCTTCGAGAGAGAGGTATGAGAACTGGAAGCATCCTCTTAAAATTTAGACTGGAACCATCCTCTTAAATGTCTTGGTGTCATGCACTCCCTTCTTCCAATCTTCTGTTTCTGCTCCAGCAATTGCACCGATTGTATTAGTTGTGAGATTGGGAATGTGTTTGGTTCATAATATGGGATTGTTAATCCAATTTCCTGGGATTAGATCAAAAATTGAAGGGAAGGGATGAGTTTATCAATTTCCTGGGATAGAATTATGCCATTTGAATCCAATTCTTACTCTTTAAAATGAGAGATTGAGTTGGATTCCCATTTATACCACTATACCAACTGAGTTCTGAACTTCTGAGAGGATTGGATTGGAGCTTCCTTCTGTGAAGATGTAAGACGGAAGTTATTTCTCAAGGATGGGATGATTGATTTGCTATTTTCTTCAAACAATGAGACATGGTGTCATCTAAAAATCAGAATTTCTCATAAACTTCTGTTTTATTATGGATCTCAGTGTGTATGAGATTTATTTTAAGCATACATTTCTTGCGGTCCAAGCTCAGATTCTGTGCCTGTCTCTTCTTCTCTATCCATATGTTTTTTGATTTGAAATTGCTCACTGGATCGTTCCAACCTTTTGCCTCCTCATGCTTTATTGTCTGTTCCTCATGAAAGGACAAAAGAAAGGGCATGATGAATGTCTTCCCAACGAGACGTATGTGCTGCGTTTGTTAATTTGGTTATTTATAATGCAGAGAACTTATTGTTTCACTGCTACACTGACTGTCTTTGGGTACCAATGCATGCTATATACAAGGACAGCATGGGGGGCATCATATATATTCAACACCACCCCACCACCCCCTCCAACAAAATAAAAAAGAAAAGAAAAATGCTAGCATTAAGTACGGTATCTAACTAGCTACACTTGAGTGTGAGTGGGATCTTCCAATGCCTTTCACATTAATTTCACAAGAATTTTTCTTATAATATAATCTCTTGCATGCTCATTGTTTATTGTCTCTTCCAACACATGAAATTGAATGTCTGCTTGAGTATGTTAATAAATTTTTTTTTTGATGGAATTCTCATTGACTTGTGTGATCATGGATTTTCTTATTATAATTTTATTTTTTTTATTTTGAATGCAGTTGTTATATATCATGTCTTCTAGTGGAACTATTGAAGATGCAAATAGCAAATCAGTTGAGCCTACAAATCAAACAGAGAGGAAAAGACAAAAGAAAAAGCTAACATCTAAAATTTGGGATGATTTTACAAAGTATGAATTAGAAAAGGAAGTTGATGGAAACATTTTTAAAACAGAAGAAGCAAGATGTAATCACTACAAAAGAATATTTAATAGAGCTAGTAGGTTGGGGACAACACATTTAAAAAATCATCTTGATAAGTGCCATTCATTTTGAAGAATACTAATGTCAAAGGCCAACTAATGTTACAAACATCATTGCAAAAAGAGGATGGCACTTGTTCTTTGAGTACCTATACATATGATGGAGATGTTAGTCGTAAGAAGCTTATACGGATGTTTGTTATGCATGAATACCCATTTGTTATGGTTGAGCATGAAGGATTTATTGATTTTGTTAAGTCTTTAAGACCATCTTTTAAATTAAAGAGCCGCATAACCCTTAGAAAAGGGATTATGGAAACATATTTAGAGGAAAAGAAAAAAGTTTATGATATGTTTGGTCTACTTTAATGTCGGATAAGTGCAACTATGGATTTGTGGACTTCTAGACAAAACAAGTCCTATTTATGTGTGACAGCACATTTCATTGATGATGATTGGAATTTGAAAAAGAAAATAATTAATTTTATGCATATGGGAGGAAGACATACTGGAGTCAATTTGTGTAATATATTTATCAAAAATATGATTGATTGGAACATTGATCGTAAGTTATTTGTATTAACATTGGATAATGATCGTGCCAATGATGTGTATGTCAGAGAAATCATGGATAGGCTTCAAGGAGCACTTGTATGTAATGGCCAGTTCTTTCATGTGAGATGTGCTGCACATATTATTAATTTAGTTGTGCAAGATGGACTAAAAAAAATTAATATGGCAATTGAAAATATCAGAGAAATGGTGAAGATTGTTCGAAGCTCTCCACTATAGTTAGAGGAGTTTGAAAAGAGGGCTAAAGAATGTAATTTGGATACACGTAGAGGTTTGTCAATTGATGTTCCAACATGATGGAACTCTACGTACATGATGCTAAGGGATGCTTGTTATTATAAAGAGGCTTTTAAAAGATTGCAGTGTCTTGATCCATACAAATATGATATGTGCCCAATAAATGATAATTGGATAGAGGTAAAAATATTTTGTCAAGCTTTGAAAAACTTCTATAACATCACCGAGCTCCTTTCAGGCACATTATATCCAACTGCAAATCTCTTTTTTCAAGAATTTTGTGAAATTCAATTGCAAATTATTGAATGGTGCACAAATCCTAAGAATCAACTTTTTCTCTTTATGGCATTATCAATGAAGGAGAAGTTTGACAAATATTGGCAGCAATCTAATCTCATGCTAGCAGTGGGTTCATTCTTAGATCCTCGTTATAAAATAAAGATGGTAGAATTTTATTACTCACAGATTTACTCTTTAAATGGAGAAAAAGAGGTCAGTGATGTTCAAAATGTTATTTAAAACCTTTATAGTGAGTATGAAAAAAAATTCCTTCATTTTCTATTCCAATTACTCATGATATTGGTTCATCGAGAGATAGCAGATATATTTCTGATGAGTTTGATGAGATGGAAGGAAGAAAAAAAAGTTTGCACAATTTATGAAGAAGAATGCACAACAACAACAAATTAGAACAGCTTTGGATATATATATGGAGGAATCTATTTGGCCATGGGTTGAAGGTGATGCTTTTGATATTTTAGGCTGATGGAAATCTAATGGTCCAAAGTATCCTATCTTATCTCGGATTGCAAGAGATATTTTGGCAATTCCAGTATCTACTGTAGCTTCAGAATCAGCATTTAGTACAGGTGGACGAGTGATAGATGCATTCGAAGTTCATTAAATCCTGATATTGTTGAAGCTGTGATTTGTCTTCAAGATTGGCTGAGATATGAGAAAAAAGGTAACTTATTGCATTTTATACAATACTTTTTATTAGATTTAATTTATTTATAATATTTTACTATTTTTTAAAATTTCGTTTCAGGTCATATTCCTTCCATTGTTCATGATCTCAATTCTCCTGATATATTGGATAAGGTAAATGCAAATGATGTATAGTTTTTAAAAAATAAGTTATTATTTTATTATATATATTGAACTTTTGTACTAATAATATTCTTAACATGTTTTATTTCAGGATGATTAGAGCATTGAAGATTGTCATATGATGTTATTCAATGATTTGTGAACTTTTCACTTAATAGTTTATGAAATACTTCTTATGACATTTGAGTTTATGAGATGCATTTAAGATTTATCGTCAACAAAAACTTTGTGCTTGTGTGGGCTGTGATAATATTTTGAGCCTATTCAATTTAATTTTGGCAATGATGATAGGGACTTTCAATTTGTTTTGATGCTCAATGTGTGGGCTGTGAAATCATGACTTGGAGGGCATTTCTAAATGCAACCGTTGTGATTTGTGAAGCATATGTTTGACACTGAAATCATGACTTGGAGGGCATTTCTAAATGCAACTGTTGTGATTTGTGAAGCATATGTTTAACACTCTATCTGAGCCAAGGGCCATGATGTTAGGCAGATTCATAGCATTTCCTGACTCGGATGCATGCAAATTGTAACCATCAGGAAATAACAGCTGATAATGTCTTTCTGAGCCAACTCAAACTATGTCCCTATATCTGATAAGTTACTAGCGTCTTGGAGGATATTTATTCATTTCCTTGATCATGTCTGTGATATATTTTCAAGAATCATACGTCTTTGATCAGGTATGTGATATATTTTCAAAAATCATACTTCGTGGATGCTTGGCAAATTACTTATTTTAATCCTAGCCCCTTGATATGATTATTTATATATTATAAAACTTGACCTTTGTCCTATGTTTTGTTCCTTTGTGTTCTTCAGGTTGGTAATTGTTTGGGCACTTTGATCAAAACTTTCAAGGCTTCTTTCCTGCCATTCTTTGGTGAACTTGCTATGTACATAACACCAATGTTGGTAAGTCCTAAGAAACATGCTACTTGTATTTCTTAGTAGTACTCAAGAAAATATGATTGACATTTTGCTTTTCCTATTGTATTATGCATTTTTTTGTATTAGTGAACTGCAAATTCTTATATATGTCTACATTTCCGTGAAAATTCTTGTCTCAATGCTTAATGATTTCCATCTCAAATATTTTAGGTCCTGTTACACTGTTGCTTAGTTGGATTTGTTGTGGATTTCAACTTCTTTCAAGTTTCTTAAGAGAACATTTATGTAGCCATATTCTTATTGCCTATGTTTTGTTCTTGTGGTAGACAGTAGGGAGTTTAGTGGCTTCTTTAGTATTCCTCTATTTATTAACTCTTTCACAACTATTCATCATATAATACCATCGTGAGATCATAGAAATTTCTATCTTCATATCCGTATCCGTATATAACAAATATGGATATACTTGATATCCTATTCGTATCCGTATCCGTATATAATAAATATGGATATGCTGAATATCCGATTCGTATCCGTATCCGTATATAATAAATATGGATATACTTGATATCTGATTCGTATCCGTATCCGTTTAGAATAAATATGGATATGAATTTTAATATCCGTTTAGTATTCGTATCCATATTCGTATCCATTAAAAAATATGGATACAAATACGGATATACTACTATCCGATCCGTATCCGATCCGTTTTCAGCCCTAGTTCACTTTAGGGAAGCAACTCAAGGATATGGGTGGGAAAAGGTATGTTCACTAGATGTCCCTACCTACCCAGGCTTAGTGAAAGAATTTATCACAATTTGAGCAGAGGAGATGGAGGAATTGTTAGCTATGTTAGGGGAACACAGATTCACCTAACTTCTAAAATCTTAGGAAATTTATTGGAGATTCCTGTTATGGTATGATTGCAAATTCTCATAGTGAAAGAGGAGACGATCTATTAGAATACTTAGAAAAGATATGACAGATTTTGAGGAAATCAGTGCAAACCAATTACCCCTAGAATTAAGACTGTTACACAATATTTGCAGTAGGATTTTATTTCTAAAACTGGGAGATTTGAGTATGTGTCCGAAAGAGACATTGTGGTTATGGATTGTGTTGTTACGGGTTAGCCTATAAATTTAGCCAGTATGATGATTGGTTATATGGCTGAAGTGTTAGCCCAGATGGCAACCCAAGAGGGGGGGGTGAATTGGGTTCTTTAAAAATTTAACACTTAAAACTTAAAACCTATTTCACAAGGATTAAGTGAAATGAATGAAGCAATAATGAAAGACAATAAGAGAGAGAGACAATAAACAAACAAAGATTTTAGTGGTTCGGTGTATCCACACCTACGTCCACTCCCAAGATTCACTTGGGTCCACACTATAATCCCTTGATTACAGTCGAGTTGTTTTACAAGCTCACAACTCAAACTTGTTGTTTTACACGGGATCACAACGAACCCAGCCGGTTTTCCAGGCTCACCAGCACAAAACCCTAACCCAAGCTAAACTAGCTTGTCCCGAGGTAAACTACCTCCACTAGTTCAATCCCCCTGATTGAACTAGACACAACAAAGAAATAATGTTTCAACAAAGTAAAGCTCCTCAAATGAGCAAATAATCAATGTAAATGAACAAGGTAGAAAAGCCTGATTTGAAGTTGGTTGGATTTGAGCTTTTCTTCTTTTCCTCTTCTCTTTTGAATGTTGAATCAAGCCTCAGCTTGATTCTTGCAAAAGTTGGAGAGAACTTTGAAAAATAGGGCTTTTTCTTTTTTCCTTTGAAAATCCTCCGATTTTGAATTTGAATGCCTTGGATTTCTCTTGATCTCTCTTTGAAAGATAGATTTGAACTCAGAGATTTTTCCTTTAAATATCTCTCGATTTTTGATTATTTTCTCTCTATTTCTTTCTTTTCAAACGGACGAATCCCTTTTATAGAGTCTTAATCTTGATTAGGTGAAAAATAGCCGTTAGTACCTTGGATGATTCTGAAAATAATCCGTTGAGAGTTAGAAAAATATATCCGTTAGAGCTGATCTGGCATTTTAAAAATTTCCTTGACAGGTTGGAGTCGGCTCCAACTTTTCATGTGTCGGCTCCAGATCTAAAAAAAAAAATTTTGACGTGGAGTCGGCTCCGAAAAGTTCGTGCTGACTGGAGTCGCTCCTGATTTCTGGTCGGCTCCAAGATTTGCTCCAAAAGCATAGTCTCTGTTCAGGTTAGAGTCGGCTCCAGAAATCCAGTGTCGGCTCCAAAACTTTGGTGTCGGCTCCGAAACTCTAGGTGTCGACTTCGAACCGTCCAAAAATATAGACCTGATACTGGAGTCGGCTCAGATTTAGGTGTCGACTCCAAGTTCTGAACTTAGATAAATTCCATTGAAATTCGATTCAAAACTGATTTTAAGTATCATTTGATAAATAAAATCTTAATCCTGAAACACTTATCAAATCTATAGAAACACAATGAATATACTCATGGTTTTGTTAATCATCAAAATCAATAATTGGGTCAACAATCTCCCCTTTTTGATGATGACAAAAACATTGAGTATATGCATAATCAATTAATGCATAATAAAATTTTAAAATTAAGTTAAGCTCCCCTTAATGAGTAGCTCCCCCTATGTAGGTCATATGTTGAGTTCATTGAAATAGTATGCATATCTTGATGCCATTTGTTATTATTTATCATGCATATTCAAGTAAGTGCCATTATCTTATTCTTAATATCCTTTCTCCCCTTTGCATGCATACATAAACAACCCTTTCTCCCCCTTTTTTGTAATCAACAAAAAGGTTTAGAAGCATTAAGCTTAAATTAACATTAAAAATTGAATAATTCAAAATCAAAATCAAAGGTTAAAAATTCAAGATCAAAATCAAGTATATATTCATTCAAGAAACATTACACAAAATGTTCATTTCACTTAAACTTCATTATCATTCAAAATGCAGACAACATCAAATTACATCAAAACCAAACTTCAAAGATTAATTACATCAAAATGTAATTAAACATCAAAAAGTATCAAAATCTAAGAAAATCTAAGAAGTTCTTAATCTTCTAAAATCTTTCCCATCCCTCACTTGTATCTTCATAAAATCTTTAGTCTTCTGTCAATAAAGCAGATGCAACAGTAATTTTTTCTTGTAACTCGCATTGCACTTTGAATAGTATCAGAATCTCCTCCAATGTCCTTGATCTTCAAAAATTTCTTAAATCACATTTCAAGGCCTCAGAAGAAGTTCCAAAAGATGATTCAATTTGCTTATTTATCATCAAGATAATCTTCTTTAAGCTCATAAAGTTACTATCAAATTCAATCTTCATTTCTTCTTATGCAAGCAAAGCTTTTAACTGACCAACTGAGCATCAGAAAATCCAGAAGAAGTAACAAAAGAAGTTGGAGCAGGTGCAGGTGCTGAGGTGCAGGTAGCTGGGCCTGGTGAAATGCCTCACTGATGGTCAGCCTCTGATGTCCAGGGAACAGTCTCCTCTCAGCTGCTCTATCATCCAGTTTTGTTTTCCTTCCCATGCCATTTTTCAAAACCCATCCGATGCAAGTAGCCTACTGTAGTAATCAGTGTGCCTAATTCTTTAAAGGTTCATTATCCAATATGTTAACACCTTGGCTCTGAAAACCATAGTCAGAATCATGCCATAGGTAAGTGTTGACCTTCTTCTTACTCCAGCCTCGGCCATATACCAAATCATCATTCCAGCTAAGTTGATTGGTTGACCAGTCAATATACTATCCATAACACAAATGTCCTCAGAGACATACTCAAAACGACCGGTTTTGGGGAATAAATCTGCACAATATTATGTAAGTAATCTTAATTCCAAGGGGCAATTGGTTAGCCCTAATTTCTTCAAATTCTGTAACTCCTCCTAACATCCTTGACAGAGCCTGATCTATCACTGTGGATATTGGCAATACCAATCCGGAATTTCTAACAAATTTCCAAAATTTCAAAGTAAGGTGAATTCTTTACCTCTTACAAACTACTAACCACCATCTCCTCTAGATAATTGAATAAAATTCTTTACTAGGCTGGGATAAGTAGGACATCTGAACAACCTTTCCACCCATTTCTTTAATTGCCTCCAAGAGAGAAACCCTCCTCAAAGAATCAAAGTCCCTTTCTCCCGTTGTGATTCTTTCCGGCTAGGGATCTTGGGAGAAGAGGAAGGTTGGCACTTGGAGTGGACGAATGAAGAGGAGCTGGTGAAGGCTGACGAGCCGACGCCTCACAGTCCTTTCCGTCATCACCGGCGCTCCAAATACGAACCTCGATCTTAGGTGCCATTGGTGCTAAGGATTGATAGATTGGGAGATTTTGGAATTTGGAAGCTTTGAGAGAGATTTGGAAGAGTTTGGAGAGGATAAAATGAGGTGTCGACTCTGCCCTAAAAAGTCAATTTGGACCACTTGGAGTCGACTCCCGCAAAGCGAGGTGTCGGCTCCAGGTCGCTAACACAGTCAGCGCTCGAAGTGGAGTCGGCTCTAAAGCAGGTGTCGGCTCCCTCAGACAAAACTGGAGTCGACTCCGAGGTGTCGACTCCAAGACAGTTTCAGTAAAAATAAGAGTTTCAAAGATCTGAAACTTGTCAAATTCAAATTTGATAAATCAATTTTGGAATGTGATGAATCAAGGTTCAAATATCTAGATAATTTTTCCTTAAAATATAGAAAATTCAAGAAAATGATTGAAATCTAGATAATCATTCCTTAGAGTTTCAAAATCATTCCAAATGGATCACAAACTCCTAATTCTCCTCTAAGATAACAAAATCTCTCTTCACTCAAGGGTTTTGTAAATATATCAGCTAATTGTTCTTCAGTAAACATAATCAAGACAAATTTCATTATTAGCTACATGTTCTCTTATAAAGTGATATCTAATTTCAATATGTTTGTTCTTGAATGTTGAATTGGATTTTTAGTTAATTTATTGCACTGTGTTATCACATCTAATTGGTGTTTTATCAAGTGTTATACCATAATCTTCAAGTTGTCTCTTAATCCAAAGGATTTGAGCACAGCAACTTCCAGCTGCAACATATTCTGCTTCAGCAGTAGATAATGCAACCGAATTTTGCTTTTTGCTAAACCAAGAGATTAAGTTACTTCCTAAGAATTGGCATGCACCACTTGTGCTTTTTCTATCTAATTTACATCCAGCATAATCAGAATCAGAATATGCAATCAAATTTAATGTTGAGTCTCTAGAATACCATAAACCTACATTTTTAGTTCCACTTAATATCTAAGAATTCTTTTTACAGCAATTAAGTGAGATTCTTTAGGTTCAGATTGAAATCTAGCACATAAACATACAGCAAACATGATATCTGGTCTACTAGCTGTTAAGTAAAGTAGAGATCCGATCATACCTCTGTAATATTTTTGATCAACTTCTTACCATCTTCATCTTTGTCAGCTTGCATGAAGGACTCATTGGTGTTCCAAGGGTTTGATTGATTCCATACCAAACTTCTTGAGAATTTCTTTTGTGTACTTTGTTTGGTTGATGAAAGATTCCCTCTTTGCTTTGTTTGATTTGAAGTCCTAGGAAGAAGTTGAGTTCTCCCATCATGCTCATTTCAAATTCACCCTGCATTAACTTAGCAAATTCTTGACATAAAAGATTGTTAGTAGCACCGAATACAATATCATCAACATAAATTTGTACTACCAATAAATCTTTATCTTTTCTTTTCAAAAATAATGTTTTATCAACATTTCCTCTTAGAAAAATTTTCAATCAGAAATTTACTTAATCTATCATACCAAGCTCTAGGTGCTTGTTTTAAACCATATAAGTGCTTTGTGTAATTTAAAAACATGATTTGAAATTCATGATCTTCAAAACCAGGTGGTTGTTCAACAAAACTTTCTCATTTATAAATCCATTTAAAAATGCACTTTTAACATCCATTTGAAATAAATTAATGTTCATATGACATGCAAATGCAAGTAATATCTAATTGCTTCTAATCTAGCTACAGGTGCAAAAGTTTCATCAAAATCAATTCCTTCTTCTTGATTATATCCTTTTGCAACTAATCTAGCTTTTTTCTAATTACTATGCCATTTTCATCTAATTTATTTCTAAATACCCATTTTGATCCTATAACAGAATGATCTTTAGGTCTATCACTAAGGTCCATACATTATTTCTAGTAAATTGATTTAATTCTTCTTGCATAGCTAACATCCAATTATTATCTTTTTCAGCTTCTTCAATAGTTTTAGGTTCAATTTGAGATACAAATGCAAGATGATTATTGATATTTCTCATTGATGATCTAGTTCTTACTCCTTGAGATGGATCACCTATAATTAATTCCTTGGATGACCATAAGCATATCTCCAATCTCTAGGTAGATCTATATCATTATGATTAGTATAATAACATCACATTAGGTGAATCATTATCTTTAGCTTCTTGTTCATGATCTGAAGATACATCTATATTCAATTTTTCAATATCTCTTTCAAGAATGTTTGTATCTTCCTCATCATCAATCTTTTGGAACTTGATGCTAAAGATTCATCAAAGACTACATGAATAGATTCTTCTACAATTAAGTTTTCTTGTTAAATACTCTATATACTTTACTATGTTGAATAATCCTAAGAATATTCCTTCATCAGATTTTGCATCAAATTTTCCTAAGTTATCTTTACCATTATTATGAATAAAACATTTACAACCAAATGCAAAATAACTTAATGTTGGTTTTCTATTATGCCATAGTTCATAAGGAGTTTTCTTAAAATTGGCCTAATTAAAGCTCTATTAAGGATGTAACATGCTGTGTTTATAGCTTTCGCCCAAAAGTATTTTGGGGAGTTGCTTTCACATAGCATGGTACGGGCCATGTCTTCTAAGTTCTATTTTTCTTTCAACTACTCCATTTTGTTGCGGTGTTCTAGGTGCAGAAAAATTATGATGAATGCCATTTTCAATGCAAAAATTTTCAAATAAGTGATTTTCAAATTCAGTGCCATGATCACTTCTTAGAGACACTATGGTATGTTTTTCTCATTTGTGACTTTCTTGAAGAATTTCAGGAATATCGAGAAAGTCTCATCTTTGTGAGCTAAAAACAATACCCAAGTGTATCTAGAGTAATCATCTACTATCACAAGACCATATTTCTTTCCTCCTAGACTTGTGGTTCTAGTAGGTCCAAAAAGGTCCATGTGAAGTAGTTCAAGTGGCCTAGAAGTTGAAACAATATTTTTAGATTTGAAAGAATTTCTAGTTTGTTTTCCAAATTGACATGCATCACAAATTTATTATTTTCAAAATCTAACTTTGGAAGTCCTTTTACTAAATCCATTCTAATTAATTTTGAAATCAAGTGTGTGCTTGCATGACCTAATCTACGATGCCACAACCACCAATCTCATTCATATTAGCATTATTAGCAACTAAGCAATGATTACTAGTAGACAAATTGTCTAAATCAATCAAGTATACATTGTCATTTCTATTTCCAATAAAATAATGCTATTATCAATGGGATTAGAAACTGTGCATATAGAAGATTCAAATGATACTTTAAAACCTTTATCACATAATTGACTAATGCTAATTAAATTATGTTTAAACCATCAACATATAAAACATTTTCAATAAAAGTGGAGGGAGTTATTTGAATTTTACCAAATCCATAATTTGGCCTTTGCCATTGTCTCCAAATGTAACTACTCCTCCTCTTTATCTTCAAGGTGATGAATTGATTCTTGTCACCCGTCATGTGCCTTGAGCAGCCACTATCAAGATACCACTTTCTTTTTTATCCTTTGGCCGCAAGACACTCCTCATTTTTGTCGTTTGCCATAAAGCATATGTTTGCAACCTCTTTTTGTTCTTCTTCGGATGAAGACTCTTCACTATCACTCAAGTTGCAACATAGGCTTTCTTCTTCTTTTTGTAACCCTTCTTTAGTTGAGGACATTCAGATCGAAAATGCCCCGACTTTCTTACATTCATTACATGTCAAGGGTTCTTTTCTTTTTCTTTTTCCTTTCTTCTTTCATTTAATTCCTGATTTCTTTTTATGGAAGGGTCTCCTTCTTTGCATAAACTTTCTAAACTTCTTTGCAAGGAGAGTTATTTCATCATCTTCTTCTTCATCCTCACACTGCTTATTTCCTTTTTGCAGCCTTAAGTGCTATGGTTCTTTTCTTCTTAACTTCTTCCTTTTGATGCTACTTCATTGTCATTTCATGGGTCATCAAGGATCCAAATAGCTCCTCCAAAGGTAGAACATTCAAGTCTTTGGCTTCTTGGATTGCAGTCACTTTAGCTTCCCATGTTCTTGGAAGAGATCTAAGAATTTTGTGCACCAATTCAGAATTAGTATAAGTCTTATCTAGACTCTTTAAACCATTAACAATGTCAGTGAATCTAGTGTACATGCATGTGATTGATTCAGTTTGTTCCATGCTAAACAATTCATATTTGTGCACTAGAATGTTAATTTTGGATTCTTTTACTTGATTAGTACCCTCATGGGTAACTTCTAATCTATCCCAAATTTCTTTGGCCGAAATGCAAGTTGATATTCTATTGAATTCATTTGCATCCAAAGAACAATATAAAACATTCATGGCTTTTGCATTGAGCTGAGCCATTTTCCTATCGTTCTCATTCCAATCCCTTTCGGGTTTAGGAACGATTGAACCATCTACTATGGGTGTGGGTGTGCTAGGTCCATTAGTAATGACACTCCACAATTCATAATCTAAAGCTTGAATAAAAATCCTTATTCTTGCTTTCAATATGAATAATTAGAGCCATTAAACAAAGGTGGCCTATTAGTGGATTGACCTTCAGCAAAAGATGATCCAACTTGTGTTGTTATTTGGATCTTTAACTCTTGATCGTTAGATTAACTAGAAATGAGCACAAGCTCTAATACCAATTGTTGGCCCAGATGGCAACCCAAGAGGAGGGGTGAATTGGGTTCTTTAAAAATTTAACACTTAAAACTTAAAACCTATTTCACAAGGATTAAGTGAACTAGTGAAGTGAAGCAATAATGTGAAGCACAATGAGAGAGAGATAGAGACAATCACTACAAACACACCATATTTATAGTGGTTCGGTGAATCCCACACTTACGTCCACTCCCAAGCAACTCTTGGGTCCACACTATAATCTACTGATTACAGTTGAGTTATTTTGCAAGCTCACAACCCAAACTTGTTGTTTTACACGGGGTGACAACGAACTAGCTAGTTTTCACAGGTTCACCAGCACAAAACTTTAACCCAAGCTAAACTAGCTTGTCCCAAGGTAAACTACCTCAACTAATTCAATCCCCCTGATTAAATTAGTAAACAGCAAATCAAGATAATGTGTACAACAAAGTAAAGCTTCTTAAATGAGCAAATAAGCAATGTAAATAAACAAGAGTAAGAAAAGCCTGATTGAAGCCAAGTGGATTTGAGCTTTTCTTCTTTTCTATTTTTCCTCTTCTCTTTTGAATGGTTTAATCAAGCTTCAGCTCTGATTCTTGACCGAAATCTATTGGAGAGAACTTTAAGGAAATAGGGCTTTTGCTCTTCTTCTTTTCTCCTTTGAAAATCCTTCGATTTTGAACTTTTAGGGCTTACGATTTCTCTTGAATATCTTTTTGAAAGATAGATGTGAACTCAGAGGTTTTGCCTTTAAATATCTCTCGATTTTTCCATTATTTTCTCTCTATTTCTTTTCTTCTTTTCAAATGGATGAATCCCTCTTTATATAGAGTCTTAATCTGAGATTAGGTGAGAAAATAGCCGTTACAAAGTACCTTGGATGATTCTCCATGCAAGAAAATAGATCTGTTGAGAGTTAGGTAGAAAAATATATCCGTTAGAGCTGATCTGACACTTTTAAAAATCATCCTTGACAGGTTGGAGTCGACTCCAACTTTTCATATGTCGGCTCCAGATCGTGTTTCCATAAATAGCAAAAAATAATTTAACGTGGAGTCGGCTCCAACTTTGCAAAGTGTCAACTCCCTGCTGACTGGAGTCGGCTTCTGATTTCTGATGTGTCGGCTCCAAGATTTGCTCCAAAAGCATAGTCACTGTAACTCAGGTTAGAGTCGGCTCCCGAAATCCATGTGTCGGCTCCGAAACTTCAGGTGTCGGCTCCGAAACTCTAGGTGTCGACTCTGAACCATGCCAAAAATATAGAACTATTCTGATACGCTCTGGAGTTGGCTCGAAACTGTTAGGTGTCGGCTCCAAGTTCTGAACTTAGATAAATTCCATTGAAATTCGATTCAAAACTGATTTCTAAGTATCATTTGGATAAATAACCGATCTTAATTCCTGAAACACTTATCAAATCTATCAGAAACACAATGAATATACTCAAGGTTTATGTTAATCATCAAAATCAATAATTGGGTAAATAATTTCTCAATAATTTTCCCAACATGAGGCCAGTAGCAAGAAGAGATCTACCTTGCCCTATGGAATGATATTGACTTTGGCCTTTCAAAGTCAAGGAGTAAACATTTTAGAAAATAAGCTAATGAAGAAATTAAGACATACGGATTATTATAACTGTGCTACTCTACACCATATGGGATTTAAGAAAATAAATGGGCAATGGGAAAGGAAAGGGCATGTAGAAGAAAGGGCAGCTGATGCTGAGACTGCAGTCCCTGGTCCTTCAGAGGCAGGACCATCTGTGAGGCACTCATCACCTGGACCGAGCAGTTCAGCACCCCCAGCAGCACCAGCAGTTACAACCTTTATTCAAGATTCTTCTGAGTTTTCTTAGAGGCAGATTGAGCAGCTTAAAGCTTTATTAGCATATCATGAAGCCAAAATTAAGGATGATGTAAGAAATCAACTTTTGGGAATAAGGCAGCTATGCTATTCTTTGGAAGAAAAAGTTAATAAAATTGAGTCATCACTTGGTACATCCTCAGATACCTTGAAGACAGACCTAAAGTTAATATTTGATAAAATCAAGGACATTGGAGGTGACTCTGACACTTATTCTAGATGTAATGCAGAACTTCAAGAGAAAGTCACAACTGCTACTTCATTAGTTAAGAAAATGCTGAATGACTTTATGAAGATTCAAGAAAAAGGAATAGGGCAGATTTTGGCAGAACTTAAAAAGATTCTGAGATGATCCATTTTCCAAGCTAAGCCAATTCAACTCTACTCTAATCCAATCAAATTCAATCTTTCTCAAGCTTTCTTTAGATTTCTAGTTTAGCTTATGAAAACTAGTTTGTATCTAGGACAAATGATATCATTTTGATGTAATTAGAAACAATGTATCTTGTAGTGACTATCTTGTCTTGACATGCTATATGTACTTGATACTTTGCACTCAATGAATATTATATGAAATCAATCTTGATACTTGCATTTTGAATTTTGAGTTATTTAATTCTTGTATTGATTTTGATTTAAGCAGTATCTACCCTACTTCTTAACCTTTTTGTTGATAACAAAAAAGGAAGAAAGAATGTATATGCATATGGACTTAAATGGACTTAAAATGAATAGTTGTATGCACATACATAGGGGGAGCTACCTCACTTAGGGGGAGCTTAATTATGAGCTTAATTAAGTTGCTAATTAAGTTGCTAAAATACCATTTGAAGATTCTATTTGTATGATACTTAATTATGAGCTTAATTAAGTTGCTAATTAAGTTGCTAAAATACCATTTGAAGATTCTATTTGTATGATACTTAATTATGAGCTTAATTAAGTTTCTAATTAAGTTGCTAAAATACCATTTGAAGACTCTATTTGTATGATACATAAGATAATTATTTGAATTACTTTTGGTTAAAGTTCTTAAGATTCATGCATAACTATGAATTTACTTATTTTATAATTATGTATTAATTGATTATGCATATACTCAATATTTTTGTCATCATCAAAAAGGAAGAGATTGTTGACCCATTTATTGATTTGATGATTAACAAAAGCCATGAGTATATTCCTATGATACTAATGAAATTGATAAGTGTTTCAGGAATTTAGAAAGGTTAAATATTCAAAATTTATATAAAAATGGGTTTGAATCAGTTTTTAATGGTATGTGTCAAAGTTCAGAGTTTAAAGCTGACACCCAGAGTCATTAGAGCTGACTCCAGAGCATATCGGAACTGTTTGGCGCTTTCGGCACGGTTTAGAGTCAACACCAGCAGAATTAGAGCCGACTCTAACATGAGAACAGAGACTACATTTTTTGGAATACTGTTAGAGTTGACCCTGTTGACCCAATTATTGATTTTGATGATTAACAAAAGACATGAGTATATTCATTATGTTTCTGATAAATTTAATAAGTGTTTCAGGGATTAAAAATGTTTAATCAGTCAAAAGGTATAAGGAAATAAGTTTTGAATCAAAATTTAAAAGAAATTTTTAAGTTCAGAGCTTAGAGTCGACACCCAATGTCAGGAGCCGACCCCAGGCGTATCAGAAGTTTTCTAAATTTTGGCACGGTCTGGAGTCGACACCTAGAGTTTCGGAGCCGACTCCAACCTGAGATACAGAGAAGTATTTTCTTCAGTTTCGGAGCCGACACCTGAGTTCGGGAGCCGACACCTGAGTTTCTGGAGCCGACTCTAACCTGAGAACAGAGAGCATATTTTTTTTTAGAGACACCCGGAGCCGACTCCCGAAAGCGACGAGCCGACACTTAACTTTTTGGAGCCGACTCCTCAACAACTTTTTATTTCTATTTTTGGACACCCGATTTGGAGCCGACACCTGAAAAGTTGGAGCCGACTCCAACCTGTCAGGAACGGATTTTTAATGTCAGAACGGACTCCAACGGTAAGATTTTTTACCTAATCTCTAACGGCTATTTTTTTTGTGTGTAGAAGATCCAACATCTCACAATGGCTATTTTTCACCTAAACCTTGGATTAAGAGATCTATAAAAAGGGGGAACCCCGTTTGAAAAAGAGAGAAAAATCAAAAAAATACTTGTGAAAAAGAGAGAGAAATCAAGAGGAAAGACTCAGAGCTCAAATCCATCAATCCTAGAAGCTCAAAGAGAAATCCAAAGCATCAAGTTCAAATCAAGGATTTCCCAAGTTGAAGAAGCAAAAGCCCATTTTTCAACTTCTCAACTGCAAATTTCTGTGAATCTGAGCTGAGGCTGATTCAATCTTTCAAAAGAGAAGAAGAAAAGAAGAAAAGCACACATTCAAATCGCTTCAAACAGGCTTTTCTTACCTTGTTTATTTAATTGATATTTGCTCATTTGAGGAGCTGTTTTGTATTAAACTCTATTTTTTTGTGTTTGCTAATTCAATCAGGGGATTGAATTAGTGGAGGTAGTATACCTCGGTACAAGCTAAGGATAGCTTGTGGTTGGGTTTTGTGCTGGTGAGCCCGAAAACCAGCTGGGTTCGTTGTGATCCCGGGAAAACAACAAGTTTGAGTTGTGAGCTTGTAAAACAACTCGACTGTAAAAGGATTATAGTGTGGACCCAAGTGAGCTTGGGAGTGGACGTAGGTGTTGGATACACCGAACCACTAAAATCTTTGTGTTTGCCGTGCTTTGTCTCTCTCTCTCTATCTCATTTATTTGTGTAGCATTTATTTACATTGCACTCAAGCACTTTCATATCAAAGCAACTTAGTTTTAAAAGAGTTAAATTTTTAAGAACCCAATTCACCCCCCCTCTTGGGTTGCCATCTGGGCCAACAATTGGTATCAGAGCTAGTGCTCATTTTATTTGATCCAACGATCAAGAGTTAAAGATCCAAATGGCAGCTCAAGCTGGATCTTCATTTGCTGAAGGTCATTCTACTAATAGACCTCCTTTATTTAATGGTTCTAATTATTCTTATTGGAAAGCTAGAATGAGAATTTTATTCAAGCTTTAGATTATGAGCTTTGGAGTGTAATCACTAATGGACCTAGCACACCCACACACTTAGTAGATGGTTCAATAGTTCCTAAACCGAAAGGGATTGGAATGAGAATGATAGGAAAATGGCTCAGCTCAATGCTAAGGCCATGAATGTTTTATATTGTGCTTTAGATGCTAATGAGTTTAATAGAATTTCTACATGTATTTCCGCAAAAGAAATTTGGGATAGATTAGAAGTTACCCATGAGGGTACTAATCAAGTTAAAGAATCTAAAATTAATATTCTTAGTGCATAAATATGAATTGTTTAGCATGGAACAAAATGAAACTATCACATGCATGTACACTAGATTTACTGATATTGTAAATGGTCTAAAAAGTCTTGGTAAGACCTATACTAACTCTGAATTGGTTCGTAAAATTCTTAGGTCTCTTCCAAGATCATGGGAAGCAAAGTAACTGCCATCCAAGAAGCCAAAGACTTAAACATTCTATCTTTGGAGGAGCTATGTTAATGAAATACTGCATTTTTGCCGAGGTATAAGAATCTGGCCCTGCATGGAACCATTATATATTTTCAAAAAAAAATTATCATAAGCGGGCAGATTTAGATTTATACTGACGCATGAGTCATTATTCAATAATCACGGTATCAAGAGATGACAATTATACAACTAATACGACAATGGCAATGGTGCTAGGATGTCATCATCCTACATTAAAAATTGCTAAAGCTAAATATGGTGGATCAATGAAATGATCAGCATTAGCTGCAGAAGGTGAGCTGCAACTGGAGACAGGATTATCTAAAGGACCAAAAAACACTCTTGCAAAGAAATAAAGAGCAACTTACTGTCACGGTGAAAAGTTGAAGGGTCAGAAGGGCACAACAGAAGTGCGGTTAGAAACAAGGCTCACATAATACCTGATTACTAATTAAGGCATCCAATTCCAAAAGTAGCTTTGTCTGGGAAAAGCAATTAACTACACGTTTGACCAACCAAAATATCATCATTGATTCTTGGGTTTGGAAAAATAGAGGACCTAACGAGGCAGTTGAGATCTCTCAAAGCTTCACTCAAGGATCAATCAGGAGGCTTAAGAGGGAGTTATTTCTGCTCACCCAGCAGGGAATTGGATTCTTAGCTTCCATGGTTTCTGAGTACGCGACTAGAAAGCAAGAGGTTTCCGTTATATTATCTCCATTTCTGGTAGATTAAAGTTAGCTGGGTCTTTATCT